>JAFBJS010007987.1:126339-141630 GCA_016785265.1 Paraplagusia blochii | reverse complement strand
TTTTCCGAAAAGATGTCTACAGCATAATTGTTGTTAATATATTTAGTGTCTATTCATACACAAAATATCACAATGTGATTATTGACACACTAGGTTTAAAGCAACTCCAGGAAGAAAGAGTTGAAGAGAATATGTCATGGGTCTCAAACTTGCGGCCCGTGTGCTATTTGGGGTCCATGGGGCAATATTTTGTGGCCCCAACTTGATGTGAAAGTTGAATGTTGTGCGTGGGCCACTGATTTATTTTACTGCAAGGCAATGCTAAAAAATTGTTTTGTTGGATGCACTAAGTGGTAGATACTGCTGTGGGTGAATGTGAGTATCACAAGACTCCACTAGATTGTTGTATTACAATGGGTAACATTTTTTTGTTCATTTTATTTTCACCATTATTTTTCTTCTGTATTGAACATTAACTGCTAAAGCAGCCCTTTGAGGAAATGACAGTGGGGGCATTGGCCCTCAACGTATTTGAGTTTGAGACCGCTGCTGTATGTCCTTTGAGAATTCATTGAGTATGCCCCAAATTTTTCAGTTTTTCGGATCCAAGTTGCATCTCTGTCTAACTAAAACTCTTGAATAGATTTTTTTAATCTTTGAATACTGTTGATAAATACATTAGATAAATGTATTTATCTACATACAGATGTAGCACTATTTTGAAAACATGAGTTGACAAACCCTGATCAGTTATTCCTGTTGTTTATAATAACACAATGGATTGGATTGGCTTCACTAGAATGGGGGTTATGTAGTTGTGCACACATGTACACACATGCACGCCCAGGCGCAGACACCATGCATGAACTGGCGGGGCATACTGTGAACAAGGTCACAGTATGCCCTCTGAGTGAAAGTGACAGCTTCACAAAAAGGAGAGAGGGTGAGGGAGGTGAGGGAGGAGGGTGACAAAAGAGGGGAAAGGTCAGGTTAGAGCCAGAGGGAATACTGGGAAAACCTTCAAAGAAAATATCTACGACAGCTGATATCAAACATGATGGCATCACATGCTGAAGGGTAATAAAATAAGACACACATCTTTATACAGTTATTATAAATAGAGCGGACACTGCATGTAGAAACATAGTCTAAAATTAGACTGTGGGGGGAAAGACTGTTCCCTAGTTATGCATCCACATTTCCGTTACCTGTACAACACCTGTTTGCCTCTGGGCTTCTGCATACCTCAGCTCGATCCTAATATATTTTATGGCCTCATTTTTAACATGGATGAAACAACATTCTACATGGAAGTTCCCAAAATTGTTTTCAAGGTTATTCAGGTTTTTCTTCTCCCTTTGGTCTTACTGAAGCTCATCTTACTTTGAGTCCATACAGGGTATTTACAGATATTGACCGTCTTGGTATGTCTTGTTTTGAACAGATCTTTAATAGATTGCCCTTTTGCCAGGACTTATGTGAAATATAAAACATAACTCGTGCAATATAAAAAAGTATTTGTTGCAACAACATGTTGTACTTTTAACAAAAAATAATTTAAATAATGTGCCAGGCTATGGCAAACTGAAAGTTCTCTTCTAATTTAATTCAAAAACACCTTTTCAACAATGGTCACTTATCTAAGATTAAATATAAAACATTATAAGTACAAGACAGATTCGGTCCAGAAATTGTGGGCAGAGGAATCTCAGACCAAAAAGAACAGGTTTGGGTGTAGAATAGAAAGTCCGAGTTGATATTGAATTTTCCATCTGCTTAATTACTACACATGCACATGTGGATAACAGAGTTTAGAGTTTGTTAAATAATTTAGAATGTGAAGTAATTCCGTTTTTCATAACTTAGTTAGAAATATACAGTATCAGCCTATTATGTTTTGGTCAACAAACATGACCACTATTGACCACTGCTGATTGTGGGTTTTTTTGATGTATTAAAGACAACTTACTAGATAACACAGGCTTTGTATCCAAAGGTTAGAGTGGGACATTTGCTGATGTCCCTTTTGGCCACTTTTCACAGTTTATCACATTTCTGTCAGGACACAGGTTTAGTGATTTAACTGTTTGTCTGCATAAACCCACTCTAGAACATAGTGGTACTTTACAGACCAGTTGACTTTGATTTTCCCTTATTTTTCTATTTACTCTGCACCTTTAGAGAGAAACTGTCAGATCAACTGCATCCACCAGACTTTCTCCTCAAACAGGTCACTGAAATGTCAGAGTTTGGAGCATGGTCTGGAAGACAAAATGAACTCCACTACAGCTTGAATCAACAGAGATAATTAGAGCCCAATAGACAGAGCTAGACCGGCAGCTACCTTTTCTCCCAGACGTCAAGGAAAATCATTACAAGACAAACATACTGGTTCTCATTTATATAATAAATTCTTAATAATGAAGAATATAAGATCTTTAGCGGCTGACTCAGGATATCCAGAGAAAAACAACAACAACACAACAATAAAAAATATATTTTCACCTGAAAACAAGTTGGACTGCATGCTGCACAAACCAACACAACAATCAATTTTACAACTAAGGCAAAAAAGAGGCCAAGGTCTGAGGTGTTGAATGATAACATAGCTAATACCTCTGATACTGTTGCTCCTAATGCGTAATGTGAAAAAAAATGCAGGGACTGGAGTCAGACACAGGTTTTATTACAGGATAACGGACTCAGGAAGAGACAACGTTCTGTCTAAATCTAGAAACAATAACCTCATTCATAAAGGACACCACTCATGAGCTTCTGACCCGACTCTGACCACTGAAATATGCGATAAATCATTTTGTAACAAAGAAATGGCTCAGAGGAAGTGTTCCGGCTGACTTGGCTTATTCATACAGTGTTTCGGCGATAACAACAATAGGGGGCCGTTCCCATCCTGTCTCACCTCCTGCCTGTATATTTCTGTCAAATGTCTTACAAGTTAGTTAAGACATTCAGATGTATCATGTAAATGGAGCACACACAAAAACAGAGATGGAGAAAAAGAGAGACACATAGTATGGGGCCTTCAAGGTCTTATACTTCCTCCAGTCTTAGGATAATTACTTTAAGACATTTTAATCTCAATAACAATGGAATTAATAAATGGTCTTATGAGTCGTTGACTATGGACATTCCTCTTCCTTGGCCTCTGTGTGTGGGGTCGTTGGTTTTACCTGAATGGAGGTGTGAATTGCAACTGCTCTTTCTATGGAAGAGATGTGATTCAGAGTAAGACAGCACCAACTACTTATACACCAAGTACTTATACAAAAATAACAATGGCTCCTAAGACCTTACTAGGTAATAAATGTGCATCTATTAGCACCTCTGTTGTTGTTTATTGATGAATCTAGTGCAGCCCAGACTTAAGCGTGGTTGTTATTTATGGTACAGTAATGGTAACAGGTTAACTATTATTGTCCGCCCCAATTTTTAAAATAGGAAGGAAGCAAAGCAAACTACATGTCATTGCGACATTGTGATCTACACCACTGCACACAATGAAATCTAAAAAAGCCCCAGTCTGGTTCCTTGACCACTAGGCCTCAATAAGACTGCAAAAAAGTTTTGCTTAACTAATATAACAGAAATGTTTGGAGAAACTCCGACAGATTTGACTACAACAGTTAAAATGTACGGAACCGTCTTAGTGTGGAAGCTACTACTGAGTTTACACAAATAACATATTATGAATAACAACTAACAACTGTAACAACTGCTGCAAAACTATCTGATTATTCTGAACAGAAAATCAATTAACATTTTTCTAAGAGATGCAGAAAAAGAAATGAGCTCATGTAGTATTATTTTATAATTTAACATCTTTTCCACTTACTGCAACCTATTTCTCTCACCTTCTCCCCGTCTAACTCCTTCTCTCACCCTCGGTCTCTCTCCCACTGACTCCCCATCAGGCAGCACAGGCTAAGAGAGAGCAACTAGTTGAATTATTGACAGCATAAAACACGGAAGCTAATGGATTCTGAATAAACACGCCGACTTTCTGCAGCTTCCTCTCCCACTACAGGGCATCAGGATGAATATGCAGCAACCAGAGGCCAGTGCATAAATTGGCAGACAAAAGTTTAATACATCAGGGTTCTCAGTCATACACATAGATACAGGACTGAGAAGACAATAATTTCTGCTCAAATTTAATCAAAAGAACAGTATTTTTAACTTATGAATGATATTAGGACTTGAGCTAAAATTCTTATAATTATTTTTACTGAACTTCCTTTTAAAAATTATCCAAATTAACTTAACTTTTTTGGAATATTTGGGTGAACTCACACTAGGCAAGTGTCTTGTACTGCATTAGAGGACCAACTGCACCACTGGACTGCTTCATTCATGCCATTCCAGTGACCAGACTATTCCCCCCTCCTGGCTTCATACCATCAGCTCTTCATTCTAATCCTAGACAAAACATTCACTTTGATTGGATCTCTGTTGAGATGTTTTAGTTTCCATAAACATTACACCAACAGATAGGAAGAGCAGCATGAAGGAGAACCTTAGTCTCCAGAGACAGAGACAAGGGGGTCTTTTTTTTACCCTAACGTGGTGGCGAAAAAATGTAACGAGTTTGTCCATTTTGAAACAGGGGAAATAAAAACTGCTCATGTATTTTATTTAAAGTACTTAACCAGATACATATGATGTGCAGCTTTTCATTTTGAAGCCTTAAAAATTAGTCAACTGACAAGACAAGACAAGGTTTATTTTAAATATTTGCTTAAATCATTTAAGCAAAACCCAGACAGGAGCACACAGCTAGAGGGATTTACAGAAGTATTACTGTGTACAAACACCCATGTGAAGTCAGAGAGTGCTTGTGGGTCAACCGTCAGGTCACTGAATATGTATAGACACACATTATCCTCCCATGTCTCCAGGCCAACTGCATTTGGTCCAGAAATAGTCCTAGCACTAACTTAAGCACTGCTGGATACTTTCCACTGCACGACATCTTTCAAAAAGCCCTATCAGGTGTTGGAATGCAGCCACGAGGATTTGAAAGATTGTCTGTGAGGTCACATGTCTACAGGGCTTGTGACGATACCATTACGCACCACTACGCATATTTTACAATTTGATAAGGTGGGTAATAAATACTTAAGGGACATTAGAGAAGGATATGGAGAGGATAGAGAGGATGTGGTTCCTCAGATGAGGAAATTAGGACATGGGACCAGGGCGGTAGGACTTACCTTCTTCTTGTCTCTCATTGAACTCTTGCCTCGCACCATGATTTTGCATCCCGTCTCTGCTTCTAGCTGCTTGGCTGTGAGACCACGAGGGCCGAGGATTCTGCCCACAAAGTTGTACTGTAGAGACAACAACGGCAAAAACAGTGAGTTGGGGAGGAAAAAGCAGAGGTTTATGATCATCAATGAACCAATTAAGTTGTATTTTGGCACATAATGTCCAAAACCGTCTTTAATGAGATACAAAGAGTAAGGTCAAAACTTGGCTGTGATTTTTCCAACTGTCAATGCTTATTTTAATAGCTGTTTTTCAATCTTTTCACCGATTCTAACATCGTTGAATTTATAAATGCTGCCATTTAATTTTAGAATGAATTAAAAAAGGAACTGAAAGTAGGGATAACCTATTCCCACACTCTCTGGATCAAACAAACAAATATTAAAGAAAAAACTCTCAGTCCAACAAAACATTTTGAATTTATTGTTGTTGTTGAGTTTATTTAAGTTACAGCATTTGATAAAATTAGTCTTAGATATTTGATCACATACAGCCGGTCCAGCCTCTGCCCTACTTTCTTTAATTGCTTTGATGACGAAACCTTCAATGGCTGCCTTTTAAAGCTACGTCTGGCAGCTACTTCACTGGAGTGAAAAGCAGGCTTAGACCTGTTCCACTTCACCAACTCATCTGACACTGCTGCAGCTGAACCAGTTCCATATTACCTCTACAACTTCTGTGGGTAGAGTGTGTCTGTTCCCAGCCCAGTCACATTGTTCCACAACAACATCAACACTAGTGAGAACAGTCAAGAATTCCAAGCCTTGTCACTTGAATTTCCAACATTCGTAGGGAGACAAACGCAGGCACCAATGAGACAGGGCAGATCATGGCATGTGGCTACATTTAGCATCATGGTGGTTCTTCTATATGACAACATTGCTGTCTTTTGGGGACGTGTATATGAGACATTAAAACACTGCAGGTGAGACTTCTGTCCTGAGAGGTGGACTAACATATATGTGCGTCAGTCTGAGTACAGAGTTGAATGTAAACACACGTGGAAACTCAAACCACACAGCAGAGCCTGAAGGGCCACAGCAGAGGGTTGTCTGCATCCATCACAGAGCTGCAGTAGACAGGGCTGGGCATTATCGTGGCACAGTGGTACTCACAATCTCACACACACAGACACACACACACTACACTTAAGCACATGCATAGCCTCCAGCCCATTAACTGCAGTGACAACAGTGGTGTTGTTATGCAGCCTCCCTCCGGTCCTGCGCCACCACATTTTGAAGGGTGCTTTCCTTCCTTTGGCAACACACAAAAGTTACACCTACAACATGTAAAAAGTTTCTATATTTATGTGTTGGCTTCGCTGCTGACAAGACAGGAGACAGTTCCCACCAGTCTGGCAGGGTACAGTAGCAACAGCCGCATCAATTCCATCAGTCAAAAATCCCATCAGCAACACGGGCCATGAATATATTAAATACATACAATAGATACATTACAAAGCGCGCCTCTGATGTCAGAATTGGTATAATGGGAGAAAGAGCATGTCTGTATCTAAATCTGAGGTGGGAGCTAGAAGAGCCTTTAATATTTGATTCTGTGGTCTTCTCAACATGCTGCTAATACCACGCTCCCTCTGACAGGGTGAGGATTCTCGGTGGAGATGAATATGCTGATGACAATTGCACTTGACAGTGAGCAGGGGACTAATGGAAGCAAGCTTAGTGAAATGCTAAGAGAGGAGGTTAGAGAGATGATGACACAAGAGCCCTCCCACTGAGCAGGAGCTCGTGGGCGGAGGCGGGTGAGCCGCTGTCAAATGGCTTTTAATAATGGCAGGGCACGTGCCCGCAAGCTGTAAATGTGGGCAGAGGAACGGCACAGAGGCTTTTACACACAAGTGTGACTCAAAGAAGTGAGTAAACAAATTGCAGAGCATAGTCAGTGTCAAGTTTCGTTGGGTCCCCTTCAAGAGTCAACAGCGTTCTTTTCTGTTAGCTATGAATCTTCTTTTCCTTTTGGCGTGTCCCTTTTTTAGGGGTTGCCACAGTGAGTAAACAATGTCCATGTTTTTTTTCTAGCATCTTTGATTTGGTCAAAGTTTTACATCGTATGACCTTCCTGACGCAACCCTCACCATTGATTAGGGCTTGGGACCGGCACTAAAAACACTGTCTTGTGCTCCCTAGTCGCCTGTAAGCTCTGAATATTTTAGGTTTATACATTATATTTAAATACATTTCCTGTAAAGGAGAAAATGAAAATTCATGTTATTTGTCAGACCTTTGATCCAAATATATCATCTGTTCTAGTTTCTTCTGAACCTTAAACAGCAGGCAACATGGACTGTTCATTTCTCTTTCCATGGCTCTGTCTTATTTATTATTTAAATTTCTTGTGTTTTTGTTCAACTGTCATTTTAATCACTCAACTGCTAGTTTAAAAAAAAAAAATCATCACGTGATGAACAGAGTGAAATGCCTTTTTTTATCCTAAGAAAATGTTCAAGTACAAACATATTGACAAAAATGAGATCATTTGCAGGGAGAGAGATCCTGGTTTATATGTAATTATATGGATGCAGTGTCTTGTTCTGAATACAAGAAAAATATGAAGATCACTACCGTGCACACAAATGAAGCCTGAGCATAGCACGAGTCTTGAGTGAATGAATTGTTAAAGAACTATGAAAAGAATTTAGCAGGTATGGGATCGTGTGGTCACTGTTTTACCTCTCAATATGAAAGGAGTAATACGATTAAAAAAACATTCACAAAAAAAACCCCAAGAATTTTCTTGAACAGTGATAGATGAAACACTAACGCTTCTTAATGATGACCTTCAGCTAGCCTTGCAATGAAACAAATCGTTCCTTTAGCCACGCACTCTAGCTAACCCAAGGGAACTTTGCAGAAACTATACAACATTTCCTTTTGTGTCCTTGCAAAACCCGTGCACAGCATTTTCAGTTTCAATTTTAACTTGTATATTCTCATTGGCTCTGCTGGACTCTAAAAGACGTTTGGGAACTAATATTTTCCATGCTGTGCTGTTTCGGTCACATTGTATCTGAAGAATAACACAACGAGACAAACACAGGCAGCCCACTGTATACACTAACGGTTTTTGACAAGACAAACAGACAAGCACACACTCGAACAAACAAAGTCTTCAGCCCTTCAGGACAAGGGCTTACACCAACATTAAAGGGCTTTTGTTCAGCCCGAGTTATCGCCACCCAACAGACGGGTTTTCTTGTTTGCCTATCTCCGTCTGAAACACTGTGTTTATGAGAGCAAGTGTGTGAGCCCAAAACCCCAATACACTGGGTGAACTCTTCCACACAACCCGCTGTGCACAGAGCTGACTGTCATGTGGGTTTGAGTGCATTGTGGTTTGTTTTGTTGTGTGAACCGCTGGGATACAACAACCCTACCAACAGCACTAAGAAAGGTGAAAAAAAAATTGTGCCTTTGATGACGTTTATTTGTGACTGAGCTGGTGAGGAAGGAGGAAATGAGATCATGCTCTATGGGTGCAAACGCACAGAGCTTATCAAAGAGCTGGCCACGGCGGGAGTAGAATACCAATCACTTATTAGCCGACTTGGCTGGGCTTATGGAAATAAGGGAGAGTTTATTCAGAGCAATGCATCAAAGCCCGGTAGAATAAGCAGGTCCCTGTTCTCAGACTTTACTCATCCTTTTTCTGTGATCGTACTTGACTGTAACCCTTCCTTACTATGACACAGTTTTTATTTATTTAATAATTTTCCCCTTTTCTGTGCATTTCTCTACTTATTCCTCCTTATATTTATTTATTATATTCTCCATGACTCTGCTCAATGCCTAAATTCTATATTTCCCTGTCTATCTCTCTCTCTATACATATATCATAACACAGCATGCATCATCTTGGATGTTTGCAGGATGGGGCTGATACATGGGAATGAGAAGCAGAACATTGGACTGTGTGCCCAGTTCAACTCTTTGATCTGCAGGGAACTTGAGGTGAGAGTAGGTTTTGGGTGAAGAAGTGAAAATTAGACATAGACTCCTGTGATGAAATCTCAGCCTCCTAGCCTAGCGTACTTCAAAGCTCTCTATTCCAGCATTTAGCATCTAATCCATGGCTTTATTGATAATTCTGTTTGGGTTTATTCTGGGGTTGCAGGAAGGGTGGAAATATAGAAGAGTAAAGGCAAAGAGATGAGGAGTATAAAGAAAGTGAGGTCAATGGGACACTAAAGAACTGGGGAAGTTTAAGAACTTTTGATAAGAGGGGAAAAAAAAGTCAGAAGAGCAAAATAAGCAAATCTACTTCCAGATAAAATCTTCAGACATTCTAGTATTAAAAGTTGCACAACAGGACACTGGATTTTAATAAACATTTGGTCATATACTCATGATTTAAAGTGCTAGAGGTTGTGGTCGTGACTCTTATCTGTGTTAAACTATCTGAGTTTTTAACAACACTCCTCTGTGAACTCCTTCAGCGCCACATGTTTCACTATTTTTAATTTAACCTCACTAGGTTAATGCCAGTGTCTCAGGGAATAAAAGTGTTCTCCATAAGTTTTAAATGCCATTATCTTTTATCCCTGTTCTGTATTGTAATGTGCAGCCAGTTGGTGGCCTAGTGGTTAAGGAAATTAACTTGGTTCCACGAGGCCCCCAGTCCAAATCCCCCTACCACCAAGTTACCGCTGAGGTGACCGGTAAGAAGCTGCCCACTGTTCACTTTGGCTTTCCTTTTTCCTTTCCACGATTGTGATTTGTGTTAATTTACCAACCATTTATCTAACAAGATAAGTCCACAAAAGGGTGGGGTAAAGACCCCGGAACTGTCCTTTCTGGACCCAAACCTGTAACTAAAGGATTGTCAGTGGGACGGGCACATTTAATCTAACCAAAATCCAGTGTAAATATTAAGCACCATGAAACAGTACACATCCTGAAAAGGAAAAATTTAAAATATAAAAAATATAAATATAAATTATTAAATTATATTAAAAAAAAATGCTATTTTACCTAAGTTGTTGGATTTATTTAAGGTAAGGGGCAGACAAAATGAAAAAAAAATGTCCTTATCTTCATCTTTTTAATATGTACATTTATATGTAAACATATTTTTTATAAATAATTTATTATATTTATACATAAAATAATCATAATATAATATGTAATTATACTATAATTATATAATGATAATAATTATATAATAATAACAAAAAAAGTGTAATGCATTTTTTGATAGTCTAGAAATAGTTGTATTTAATTGATGCTCTTAATTCCAACAAATATTATTAAATATAAAATAGATTTTGTGCAGTGTCATTGATACAAAATTGTTGGTTGATCTTTTCTGGACCTTCTCCTTCAGGACATTTCTACAGATTTACACCTGATCTACACCACTCGAGCAGAGTGGATTTTTCGCTGAACTTTAGATCAACAGTGGCTCTATCAAAGTGATGACAGTAGCAGGATCTGAAATCCACCATTGTAAACCATACTCTGTACACAAATCCTCTAAAAGCCGACACAATGTCCACAGTTTAGCTTCTGATCTCTTTGTGGCCAACCTACTTCCTCTGTCCTGTGGCTCTATTTTTACCTCTGGGTCTCTTTGGCTTTATTCACTGACAAAGTGATAAACCATTTTATCTGACTTTGTCAATATATTGTTTAACAAAACATGTTTTCAAAAGCCTAACACTTGCAACAAGGTTTGAAAGTTGGATTTTAATCATTATGTCTCTATCACTGTTAATAGAAATGTTTGTGTGGATCCCACAACAACAATTTGCGAGGACATTACCATAGCAGCAATACAGTGTGAGCAATACATCTTAATTTAACTCAACTTATTTCCAGTGCTTGCTGACACCAATTTTACAAATCACAAGCAACCAGTTAACCATCTCCATCAACTAGTCCTTTGTGTGAACTGTAGCTAACCCACCCCCATCACACGAGCAACTATAATACCATCCCTACACCAACTCCTCATCCTCTCCGGATGACTGGCCTGACAAATCAGAATGCTCCACTCTGTTGCGCATATAGCAAAGTGCCAGTACATTTTCGGGACTGGGAATGACTTATGGGGTCAGAGGGATTTCAGGAGCTATGCTGACAAGTGAAGACATCCTCACTGAAAGAAGCATAGTTAATTCTCACTTCAACTGACTTTTTCTCTGCATTTTTGCCTCAATGAAAAGTAGGACTGTGTCTAGGAACAAACCCAGTGCTAAAACCACCAAAGTCCTTTTTTTGGGAATATATAAAGTGTTATGTGTTGTGATTGAAGTCACATAATGAAGTTGAGTACTTTTCCAGACTTACTGCCATATAACATTTGCCAATTTCCTCCGTAGTACTACTGAAGTACTAAGTATGTGTTATAATAATTGTATAAAAAAAAAGCAATAAGTATATTCAGGCTATTTGAATTCATAAAGTAGGTATATTATTTAACAAGTTCTGCTGACATCTACGCAGTACAACAAAAAGAATGGCATTTTGAAGTTACATTATAGTGATTAAAAACAACAAAAGAAACTAATCTCCTGTCTCCACCAGAAAAGCAAATAGAGCCAATAACGATCAAGCATTCCTCGACTGTTTTTTTCTTTTCATCCAGATGACACGTCATTTGTAGTCATCAACAAGATTCATTTGCCTTCAAAATGCAGACTAATAACTAAAAAATGAAGACATGCAGAGGGAAAATCAAGCATCTGTTCCTCTGAGCGGCTGGATGACAAAGCAGTGAACAAGTGGGAAACCAAGAGGATATGTAATAGAATCTATGAGTTCAGGCTGTGGATTTGAGACTATTGCGAGGCGAATGGAGATTCAGGAGGGCAACGGGATTTTAATAGTTTCTTGAATTATGACACAATTAGAAAATGACACTAAGTTGCAATTGTATTTCCTGTGTTAGAGAGATGAAATGAGTATCAGGAAGAAAAATTATTTAAATAATGTTTTGAAACAACAGGACACAGTTGTCAGTGTTCCCAAACCTTTTTTGTGCCACAAACATGTTAAATTCGTGGCAGATAAATATCCCTTAAGAAATAATATTTCCAGCGTTCTTAAATATTTTCCTACCTATAAAATCTTCCTACCCAAATTAACTGTGCATGGGCACAACAAGGATTTCTCAAGTACACACAGTCTATAACTTTCTCCTAACAGACCGATATAAAAATTAGAATCTTGTATCAATGACTCTGCATCATTTTGTGTTTATTGTTGTTGTCTTCACTGAGAAAACATTTTCCTAATCAAATATAGTTGCATTATTGATGATGGAATCCTAGCCATTCTATTGTTCTGTTCTTTTGTTGATATGGGTATGGATCAGGTGTAAGTAATAGTCAGATGGAGTCAAAAGGAAACGTTATTTCTCTGCGGCCCAGCACCAATTGAGCCATGGGCCGGTCTACGGCCCAGTGGTTGGGGAGGGCTGGTTTAGGTAGTTTACTCGAGGTAAACAGACAGCAGCTCAAAACACCATTTAACAAGTAAAAACAGGCTTTTTTCTAACTAAGTATTTAATCTAATCTCTACAAATGTAACTAGACAGCATTAACTGAGTGTCTACTTCATGAGGTTGAGGAATTCACACATTTCTTTACACCCTGCGTGCTGATCATCACTGATAGCTCATCTGTATTTTTTCACTGCACTGCAGAAGAGCAACCATCCCCGGCCTTAGCTGACAGTTAAATACAAATATATAGGGAACCAGGAGGAAACTGAGACACACTTAAAAGATATGTCACACATCTCATCAAAAGCCTGAAGGTCAACAGAAATGACATGCTGAGCTGTTAGTCTGCTGCCTATCAATGATTTTGTGTGTGCAAGTGAGTCTGTGAGTGCACGGTGGAGAGAAAAGCGGAGCCACAGATAGCATTTAATTGAAGGTTAAAGTTATCAGATAGCCTGCGACTCGGCTGTCAGTCAAGATGCAGTCTCCACGGTGACGCTTCACGGCGCTGCGCACTGCTGACGACACAAGGAAATGGCTGACTTTGATGAACGTGACCTGGATGGGGACACATGCCAACATATTGCAGGGAGATGGGGACATGGACCACAATCACAAGGAGAAGATGCATATACTACAGCACATGCAGGACAGCTTATGGGCTCACGTGAGGAAATTAGACTGAGGATGTGCAGCAGGGAAGGCTAATTTTTTTTTCCTCCTCATAGAGAACCCAGGACAATCTAATCTACAAATACAGGTAAAACGTTTGTGGCTGTTTGAACACTGTTGTTGTCAGATTATGTGTGGATAAATCTGTGTCTACTAAGGTCATCAGTGACTCATCTCAGCCACCAGGAGGACGCCTAATTAATTTAGTAGCTTTTCCAGCAGCCCATAAACACAAGCGAGAGTTATAGCCCTGCTCTGATCACAGCAGTATGGCACAGCTCGCAAAGGCAACCCAGGGGTCATGTGAGGATACTGCACTTAAAAATAGTATATGTGTATGTGTCATTCCATTAGCATCTCTTACAGTCACAGGTGGTGCTCACCGTTTCACATAATTGCACAGACCTACTTTACTCTTCTACAAATCATCTCTGCTCATTACGTCCTCAGGCCCTTTCCTTTTCCGTGATGGGAGAGGCCCACCAGGGCAACCATGACGTATATGATGTCAGCTCTTTTTTACATTGGATGTACCAACTGTAAAACAGCTGAGCAGCAAGTGTGTCCAAGCAGAAGTCCCAAATTTAAAACTTACATGTGAACCAAAGAGATAAACATATCTGTCCCTAATAGTCATTAATATCACCAAAGCAACCCAGCGTATGATGTTTGTTTACTACGTACTAATGGCATTACTTTTATTCAATATTATTCAATTTTTCTTTTTTTTTTTTTGCAACACCACTTGTCTGAAATTATTTTACTATGCATTCCTGAAGTAAATAGAGAAGATACCCTTGAGGGCACGTTCTCCAATGTAGGTTACCAAAAAATTCCAAGAAAACAAAAAATGTTCATACAAAAGCATAACATAGCAGAAAGTAAAGGCAAACTAATAACTGTGTGGCCTGTTTTTAGCAAATATCTTTGAACGCAGATATCATTGATGGCTGGGTTCAGATAAAAGCCAAAGTATTGGACATGCCCTTTGAAATAAATTGCCCCATCATAAAAATATAATTTTCAGACAAGCAAACCTTGAAAGAGGGATATTTACATTATCTGACCAAATCAATTATGAGTGCAAGGAAGTGCCGAGATATATTATACTCATTTTGCCCATCTGGTCATTTGGGTTGAGCTTCAAAAGTAAAGCCAACTCTTTCTTTTTTTGGGAGTATCCTTGAGGACATTATGCCTCTGCATTTAACCCTTCACCATCACCATAGTGAACGGGGATTGGAATCAGTGGCCTTGCGGATCCAAGTTTGTTTCCTTAACCACTAGGCCACCAACTGCCCAAAAATTCTAGATAATACACTACAAGAATAATGGGATTTTACAATCTACACAAAAAACAACTCTAACTCTGTCACTACATAAGAATAGTTTTAGATGAGGTTGAACTTTCTGGGACAGGTCTTAGTTGGTTTGTGTGTGTGTGTGTGTGTGTGTGTGTGTGTGTGTCCAAACAGAGCCTCAATTAATTCCTGGAGCTAATTGTCAATGCTTTCAGGGTAGAAAAGAAATCCATTCATTTCCAGGTCCTTGCTCGAATCAACGATGTCCCTTTTTATTATTACAACTTCCCTAATTCAATGTTTTTTTTTCCTGTATACAAGCTTCTGACCTCTAGATTGATTTACAAGGTTAAGGTTTAAAAATTAATTTGCTTATCAACACCAATTTGACTGCTTTATCACCAATCTTTTTGGACAAAAGCACTATAGTACTAGTCAAAAACAAGCATTTGACGAAAGATGAGGGCCTCATTTCAACTCTCAACATTTAACAATAATCATGATTAATAATCAATTATGCAAATTAAGCTATGTGAACTGGTCAGAATGTAACACAAATGATTCCTATACATTGTAAATTGAATAACATGACGGTATCATTTCAACATCATTAACTCCACTTTCACTT
>JAFBJS010007987.1:105013-119117 GCA_016785265.1 Paraplagusia blochii | reverse complement strand
AATATGCTCATGTTCCTTACAGGCCAGGAACAGCTGTATTTCAGACTAATCCTAACAACAAAACTAGCAGTTGCAACAGAATCTGCAAAGCTATTAAGCCGTCAGTCTAAAATTAGAAAAGGGGATCATCACATTTGATGGTGTGAAACGGCATTATGGGGGTGTGTGCTGCACAGGGGGTGCATGCTGGCAGCTCAATGAGCCATGGGAGCACCAGTCCTGAGCACCCAAAGGGGTCTACCACAGGCAGAGGGGCTGGCTCAGTGCTGAACCATAATGGCTTAATCTTAATGGCTGCCGCACAAGGCCAACATTCATTACTCTCTGCGTGGGCTGACTTTCGACAGGATCCTGGGGTGAAACTTGTGAGCGCACACTTGCACTCAGATCTTATAAAAATACAGGACAAAGAGAGAAAAAGTACAAATCCAGCAAAACTGTTTTCTCTCCTTTATCCACAGACACACACGGATATAGTTCTGGTTGGAGGAACATTGAGAGACTAGGAGTGATAGTTTCCAGAAATTGGATAAGCTTCTTTCCTGAGTAGTGCCATAACACTGCTAATGACCGCAAAAAAAGGGTGCAGCAAGCTCTGCTGAAACAATGTAATGCACAAAAAATATAGTGAGACTACTACTGAGGCACAAAACAACACTGGCAATTTTATGACACTGGCTGTTTCCATCTCAGAAGGAAGTGATGGGTAGCGTTAAATTGGAACCCACTGCGATAGTCAATTTGACAGCCAGTCTGTAAGAGACAAGGCTTAGTTTTATAAATTTTAAAATACTTTTAAAAGGGGAAACATCAGGCATAAATAAAACTTGAATAAAAAAGAGCCTACTTGTACTTTTGGAGGAATGTATCGTCTGTGGAAATACTTAAATGGATGCTCAATCATGACAGCTGTATTTATATCTATAACTAGCAGATTAATAAGCATGAATAAATGAAAAAAACAAAACAATTTTTCACAGACTTGCCTGCCGAAAGTGGAGCAGAGTCTGACCGTGCCGTTGTGTACCATGTAGGAATGTCTTACTTCACAGCACCCTATGTGAGAGTGCTTCTGCCTCCACAAACAAACAAACAAACAAAAACACACCCATAAGGAGTTCCCAGTAATGCACTTTTTCCACTGTGGCTTCAGTCACACTTTTACAGCTGCACTTGAACAGACAGGCCTACAAACAGCACAACAATGAAGGTGATGTTCTGTTAAAGCAAAGCACAGGATGCACAACGGGAGCTTAACGAGATGTGAGACAAGCAGATAAGGTATAGGAAGAAAAACAGGACGTGGAGTCAGGATGCATGGTGTTGGGATGTGAGTGTGTATATTCAGAGGCAGCGAAGCAGGTCCCTTAGGCCCACCTGGGTTTTGCTGTTGTGGCCGTGGATTGAATAAAAAAAAAAGAAGAACTAAATGGGATATCCCTGCTGCTTATTCTCCACCTGCCGGGCTCTAGAGGAACATTGACATATTCTGTCAGTAGACACCAATGACTCTTCTTGATATATTGACAAACACTGTGCCTCAAAGGCCTGACCAAAGAGCTGACCGCTTTTCATCTATTAAAAGCATTTCAACTGTAGCCGCCCCCTTCACAGTGCCCTCCACTCCTCCACCCCCATTGCTGTGCAACAATGCCAGGAAAGTCCAGCTGTCAGAAGAGGAAGCGAGAGAGGCAGGAAGGAAAGGGTCTGACTGCAAAGGTGCCTCTACAAGATAACATGCACCGTGTTTCCTGTCTCTCCTAACACCAGAGAAGGACTCCTGTGATCAGGACTAATAGACAAGAGAATGAGAGAGGAAATCATTGCTAAAAACTGTCTTTGTCTCTGTGATAGAATTGCAACTCCTCTGTATCTGAAATAGCTCCAAAAAGAGAAAAAACACGCAGGGAGAAGCAATGTCCACATTAGTAAATGTAGGGCAGAGATGATTTACCTCATGTTTCCAATCAGTTGGGCTGATCAGAGACAAAACAGAGAATTCAAAACAGACCCTGTGTTTTTACTGAAAAAACTTCAGCAAATCCATAAATCAGCCGTGACCGTGTTGATGAACAGATGGCAACAACAGGAGACGGAGCTAGAGGTGCGGCTTTGTGAACGTCAAACAGATTTTTTTTAAATAGTCTCTTATTTAACACATGTTCAGTGGGTGGGGGCTGTGTAAGGAACCACTGAAACCTCTGAACCAAAGAATTAGATCATTTAGTTACAGGGACAAAAGTAAACACAGAAACAACTGTATCCTGTTGATTATTCCAGTTATTGTTGGACTTTACATGGCTACTTTTGAGTGGATCAGGCTATAAATATTATAAATTATTGTTTTTAATTATTATTATTATTATTATTATATATTTTAATTGATGCATTGGCAGTGGTGGTCTATTGGTTAAGGAAGCGGTCTTGGGTCTGCAGGGCTTCAGGTTCAAATCCAGGTTGCCACTGACGTGCTCTGAGAATAGCACCGTCCTGACCCACATAACTTGTTGTGGACTCACGACCCACAGCCCCTGAAAACCAGCAACGGACAAGCAAAGGAAGAGTAATGAATGAATGTAATTGATGCAAATGGCTCACATTGTAACAAAATACTTGAACCAATTGTATTTTCTATTGAAAGTGTAAACGGGGCTATTAACCTATTGCTTTGTGTCTGTGTGTGTGTGTGTGTGTGTGTGTGTGTGTATTAGGTCATTTGAGCTGTGTGTCTGGGAGCAAATATGTACCTCCTGAGGACAAAGACAGTAATTCCCACTGCATTGGTAAAATTTAGGTGAGCTGCAGTCCCTCAGTGTAATGAAAATCAAGATCATTACCTTTGTGAGATCAAACACTGAAACAACAGACGACAAACACGTTCTACAAATGTAACTGAACTGCAGAATTTGACAGGTGTGTTCGTGAAATAAACAAAGGGTTCAATTTTTTTTGTGCTAACAAGCATACGTGTCAACCTCTGATATTTCTCTCGTCACCACTCCAGATATAATTAGGCAGCCATGCTTACTGGTTAAATCAGAACATCCAATGTCATGCAAAACGTAACCTAAAATGCCGGAAAGAAAGGGAAAACAAGCAGGTTCTAGCCGCAGAATTTAAGATTTAGTCTGTTGATGTTTTAGCACCCAAAATAGGTTAGAGGTGTTCAATATTGTTAGCCTTTCAATATTATGGCCCCAATATTAGTTTATTTCTGAAATGTTATGGGAACTAATAATAGTTAGTTTCCTTAACATATTAATAGTTAATAGTTGGGAGAATTGCTGCATGAATAGGTTGATATCAGAGCTGGACTTCAAGTATTTGGACAAATCACCAAAAAGCTAATATCGGATAAAATTCACTTGCGCATTGTGTCTGAATTGTTGGTTGTTGTCATTCAAATTAGTCTAAGCCCAGTGGAGAACAGAATTCTAGGAATTCTGAAAAGATGTTGGGGGGAAGGGGGACTTCATGGTTTTTGATGTGCTTCCAGATATCGAGGTAGCTTATCTCCTCAAACAGACAATAAAAAGAGAGGAAATGCCAGCATCTTGTCTGCTGATCCTAAGAAGAGCTGCCCTCTGGCTGTGCATTTGTTTAGTCTGGTTGTTAGGTCCAAGATGTCCTCTGGTTGATAGGTTTTATTTTGAAAACCATCTTGAGTGCATTCTTTACAACATGTAACTACAGAAATGCTGAGGAAAACTAGGTCATGGTGTCTTTCCTTTAAAAAAAGAGAGATGTTTTAATGGTTCCTGATAATTCACCAAGTTCTGACTGGGCTAAAGCCTTTAAACATTGATTGCCGTTAAAGTTCTTAGGTGTTAGTGTTTCAGCCAGTCTAATTTATACATGCATGTACATGTGCAATGCTGTAGTGATGTTGTTTGTACCCACCAACATTTCAGCATGCGCTAAGTGGAAAGTTGATTCAAACTGACAGCCCACCCTATGTGCCTCTAATGCCATCACTGGTCATCCCTTGATAGAAACAACGTAGCCCCCAAGGCAGCATTGCAGCTTTGTAGACTCACATTAAGAGCCTCAACAGCAGCTTGGAGCAACACTTAATAAAATAGAGGAAAGAAGTTAAATGATGCAGAGATAGGACAAGTTACTCCGACAAACAGATGAGGTTCAAAATGAGAAAGAGGATTTATTTGGTTTTCAATTAAGCTGATCTATGACAAGGGGGCTTCTATTATTTTGAGGATGTACATTTACTTATTTTATTCTGTCCTTCAACTCTAAAAATGTGTTCTGTCCGTAAAGAGAAGGACAGGGGCTTTGAGTCCATTGTGCATATGTAAGTGTTATGGCCATTAGGCCAGTAGCAGGGATTTTATTGTTTGCATCTCAATGCGACAAGAGAAGTTGAGATGGAAGTGAGAAAAGCTTGACGGAGAGTGTCAGATACTCAATAAAAGTCAAGCAGCAGGACAAGAAGCCCTCAAACAGCCTAAACTCTCGTCAGACAAACAAAGAAAACGGTGTAGTAAAAGAGAGGAAACTAGTATTAGAGGTGACAGAGGAAGATCTCCATCTCATGGCAAAGTATTTCTCACCTTTGAGTGTCAACAACATCTGGCAGTTTGGCAACTCCCTGCTGCCCACACCTGTTAAGCCTGCTGTATCTACCCACCGCCCAAGACCAGCTGCCTTAATCCATCCCCCAGGCTAAGTTACCTCAACATAAATTATGTAATTTGCCGACATGGTGCAAACTTGACAGATCAAACAGTTACAGCTGAACACGCAAATATCAGTGAAGATCCCCAGAACATTATCAGGGTGCTTGTCGTGACACGTTTTGTGCAAAAGACAAATAACAGATGGACAGACAGGACTGACGGCTGCAATCTTAATTGAGATAAGAATGAAGCTCCACCTTGCAAAGCCTTTTAAAGGCAACATTCCAATGAACTGACACTGTGTGGAGGTGGGGGAAAACAAGACAAATGTGTAGCATTAATTACATAGCAGCCTTCTAACCCTGCTGTTTTTTTTAATTTCCATTCTTGAAAGGGTGTATTTGGTATGGGTCACACTCTACAGACTCAACAAAGGTTCTCAGCACTGATTAAATAAAAGAACAGCTTCTAACACAGCTGTTTGCTCCTCCTGAATTTTCTTTATTATTTGCAAGATGACAAACACACTGTACAAAAACGAGGGAGTCGTTGTGTGTGAGATTTGGTTAAACAACAACAAAAAAAAAATCATATGTGCATGTGGTCTAGTAGAGGACAAAAAAACCATTATGTTATGTCTCTGAGAAAGAAGTAGTGTGTGTGTGTGTGTGTGTGTGTGTGTGTGTGTGTGTGTGTGATGGTATGGGGAGGGTAGTGACCTTCCTCCTTTCCAACCACTCCATATCACATAGAAATCCTTTGTCCCTCCCTAATGTTCTTCATCACAGTGGTCATCCTTTGGGGAGCACTATCGCTTTTTTCCTTTGAGTGAATACAATCAATCTGCTGAGTTAAGATGAGGCTCAAGCTCAGTAACCCTTTCATCCTGACAACACATTCTTTCCTACCACTTACTGGTGTTTTTTTCATGACCGTCTTTCCTGTGTTAAACGTAATGCTAATGAGGCGCTTTGTTTCACCAATTAAAGCCTAATAGTACAAAACCACCCATTGTTTCTGCTCTGTAACCTCCTCCACACTGATGAGCTTCAGGCCAGACAGACCAGCAATGACAACTACGACAACTATGAATGAAGACACATGCAGAGACCTTGTATATAGCAGCCGTTCAACTCTTTATTGTGCAACAAGTGTAGAGTTTTACCCCCCAGACTGGTTACACATGGGTTTGAATCAGTGGTTCACAATCCACATCCCTAACCTCCTATATTAGATACAGTAATACAGAACATCCCTGAACTCTGGCAACTTCATGATCTCATTCCACTTTATGTTTCTTACCTCATGGAGGTAAAAACAAGATCTATGAATGCTTAACGTTACCAAAGCAATATTGTGGGGGTTCTCAGAGGTACATCGTGTGGCTAAAACACTGGACCTATTACAAACAGTTATATATTCTTAACAAAAATACTAATATCTCTCAATCTGCAGGTTGTGTTGATGATTTTCTGGTTACAACACTATTAGAAATAGAGAAGTGTGATCTCAATGGGACTTTCCTGGTTAAGTAAAGGTTAAATAAATGCATCAATAAAGATTGCCTTGCTTCAATCCCCTTAAAGTAGCTCTGAAGTGGAGACATAACCACCATTTTGATAACATAATGACTTAGCTCGTTAGCTCACCAGTGGACATTCTATTAGTGTAAAATACTCTAAAACTTTTCAGCCATTCTGTTCTAAATTTTGGGAGCCCAGACTCCCATGCATATTAATATTGGTGTAAGTGTCAACATCTGAGTCAACACAGCACTAAAACCAGTTGTGCGTTTACACGTCTCCACCTCATTGTACATGTCTTTGGAACAACGGTTTTAAACTCTTTGTGGCAGCTAAGCACCTGTAATACTAGTTGTGTTTGAATATTTACAAATTAGAATGTAAAGTATGTACAAGGTTGAGAAATCAACAGAAACACACTGATGAGATAAAGTGGAAGTCTGTTAATCTGAGCAGATGGACAAAGCTCTACACATGCGAATTTCATTTGTTTTTCTTTTGTATATGTAAAAATAAAAAAACCTTAAGGAGTTAACAGGTAAACTGAACACTGACATGCGTGGTTAAAGTAGTTAAAAGAGTTAAAAACAAATTATTTTTTCCACTTTCGTAACATTATAAATGAAAACTTTTCCACTTTCTTCTAAACAATCCGAATGCTGCAGGCACAGAGGTACGTTACTTTTATATTTGGCATTTAGGAAAGGTCAAGAGGCAAAGTCTTTGTCCACGGCATTGGACTGAAGTGGATTTTTCTTTTTTTTTACCAAAACAAAATTAGACACAAAAAACAAGTAAACTATACTCATATCTAACATCCAGACCAGCTTCAGATGTATTTTGTTACTTATTTGAAAAGTGATAAGTATTTTAGTATATTGTAAACATATTGTATATCATCCTAATATCAACACTTCTCAGCACTGGGATAAAGGTACAAGGGGTAACAACACTGAATACCTTTCGGTGCATATGACCTACCAGCAGAGGGCGCTCTAAATGCTGTTCAAACTGAGGGGCCCTTTGCCTCATAACAGCATCAGCCTGCTTTTGGTCAATTTCTACTTCTTGATTTTTAAAAATACACTCTATATGACTCTTGTTTTCACTGCCAATATTTTTTCCAACTAAATATTTCCTAAGCTGGTGCACTGAGACTATGAACAGAGGGAAGAGGAATCAATCAGCTTGGCTCATCAATCATTTAAACCTGAGTCTCAGTCAGCTGCTCCAGCTGCAGTGACAACTACTGTATTTAGTCCAACCTGTGATTATCGACTCCCCTCATGGCTGCCTTCAGTAATGTCACTGTAGTAACATCTAACACAGAACTGGAAAACTCACTGTACTACTTTGTACAATTATTCAGAATTATCCTTTGGTACAAGTGTGGCTTAGTTTGTGTGGGAAATAAAGCAGAAAAGAGACATTCTGAGAAGAGACAAAAAGAAAAGGGAAGGGCAGAGGGGAGAGACTCAGATGATACAAAAAAGGAAATATTTTAAAAATGTGGCTTGTACATGAGACCTGGGCTGGACTGGTACAATATTCTACCCTCTCCGCACTGTATTCCAAGAGTAAAAAAAATCCTTGATTTGAATTCCCCTGTGTCATAATTTTTTTTTCATAAACATACATGTTTTTACTGTAGGGGGAAAAATAAAGTAAAATTATGCTTTCAAAATTTCTCAATATTGAAAGCAAAGCAAATATTCTGATGCCTCACTGTGGTTGACATTCACATTAATCTGTGCAAAAACATGCTGCGAGAGTGTGTGTGCGAGGAAAACAAACACCAGGCTGCGGGTTAAGTGCTAGAACTGTGCTCCCGGTAAAGAAATTCCTGAGGTGGCTGCCAACGCTCACTTGCTATTCCTCCTCTAAAAGACGAGTGTAAAAATGAATGCTGAGAGGTAGAGGGAGGGTGAGAGACAGAGGGAGAGAGACAAGGCATTGAGCTCATTTTTTTCACCTCAGTACTACCATAAAAAGGAGGGGACAACAGGAAACAGTGATAAATGTAACTGATAGAATTCATAAATAGATAAATGTTATTTTATATGTGATCCAGCCCTTTAACCTCAACAAAATATATGAAATTCAGGCGCAACTGCCTGTGATTTGGGGGCTTGGGCTGAGCATTGGGGTGAGAAAACTATTTTGAGACGTCAAAGAATGTAGCAGGGTGGGGTCAACACATTCTCATGTGTGTGTTGCATCTCCCACACAAATACGTGGAGGCAAGACGAGGGATGATTCATGATGTAATGTAAATTAGTAACAGGAAAACTGAGAGACAGACCCACCTCTATGGGAGGGAAAAGGGGGGAAAGGAGGTAAGGCTTTTTTTCAGCGCAGCAAGAGAACCTCTTCTGTCTATCTGAGAATGAAAAAACAAACAAACCACTGACTGATTTTCTTCATGGCCTCTTTCTGTCTAAAACAAATGTTACTTTCCACATATGTTCTTTTATTTTTTAAAAATTAGCATTAAATGCAGAAATAAATGAATTAAGTTCAGGAGAGACCGTGGTTTAAAAAATAGAAAATGGGACAAAAGGAACCGTTGACAGTCACACTGCTTTCAACCTCTTATTACAACAACAAACACAAAAAGCCAACGTTAAACAGAACCAAGTTTAATTTACATCATAAATCTCAAGTTCCTTATTCCCCTAAGCTAAAACAGATTTGAGGACGGCTACGAGGAGAAAGGAGGGAAGCAGATGTTATCGGCAGTGTAACGTCCGTCAGATTACAGCAAGAACCAAAACGAAGACACTTAGTTTGTGCGACAGTAAACCAGATAGCCAAGGCAGGCAGTCAAAGGAAGTGAGGGCGCAGGAGGACGAGCAGAGTCAGTTGTGATAACAAGGCCCCAGCACTCATGGGATTGAGACCTGAGATAAGAGCCTGGGGCTGCCGTTGAAGACTTTATCGTAAAAAACCTGCTGCGGGAGTGAGAGAAACTGGTACCACCGCTGGACCTGGGACAGTAGCAGCAAAGCACCAAACATGGATGATTGTACCAGCTTTTTTATCTAAAACCAACTGTAAACCAATGACAACAGGGTAAATTTTTAACTATTAATCAGACAATTTCTGTGTTTGAGTTTTATACGAAACAGGTGCTACAGACTGGGTCATACAGGAGAAAAAAAGGACAGTTACAATAAACATAGTTTACTGGGCTGTGTATCTAGCTGCTACAACTTAATGACCGGTACGAGACATTTAACTGGTCAGTGGTGAAAAAAAGGTTAGATTAGACTATTAATTATAATATAGCATAAATGTATATGTTACCCTAAGTGATTCTCAAGTTAGGGATCAAATGAAGGTATTGTGCCACTGTGGGGAAATCTAACTATACATATTAAGATCAGATTTCAAGTTCATTGGCTTTTCCAAGTAATACCTGTGAACATGTCAATGCAGAACCAGGGAGTCGGGTGATAGTTTTCTCTATACAACAAATAAGAGTTTTTCTCAGGAAAAAAAATTAGCACAACAACTGGGCCATTGTTTTGCTGTTGCAAATGAAATTTGAAAAAAAAAAGAAGGACAAATTTTATTTAACAACAAAAAGGCATGAAGTGATATCTCTTGACCTAGGACATAATGCAGATTAAACCATTCCACCGGTCAAAAGCTGTTTAAGTTCAACGACCAGTGGGGCAGAGGCTAAGCAGCTGCCACATGAGTGTGGAGTAAACAACAGGGATCTGTGTTCTGGCTAAGAAAATATGGGACATCAGGGTGGCTACAGTACTGCAGTCGTGCCTTGAACCATGCACATGTCAGACTTATGTCCCCAACTCATTTATACCCACAGAGACACTGAGAATATGAGGCAGACAACGAGGGACAGCACAAAGCGTCCAATTCTGCTTGCCTACTGGTAGCGACAGCTCCGTTAACCAGCTCACTCAATGGCTCTTGGTTAATTAAATTCCACCATATAAAAGGTGCTTTGGGACTGAATGGAGGGAGACGAGAAAGGAGTGAGAGCCGCCGGGGTGAGGTGGAGGGGCATAACAGCTTCCAGCTAACAGCAACAACAGTCCTGTCCAAACAATCTTAATTCTCCCTACCTGAGTTCTTTCACAGCTTTAAGCGTCTTACTTTGGGAGTGGTGCTCAATCTTGTTAGCTACTACATTGATTGCATGTCAGAGGTGAGTGCGGGTCGAGCCCTGTACTGAGCAACATTAAAGGTGGAGTGACAGTGGGATAAAACTGACTGCAGCTCAGTCCGGGCCCGGGAAGATGGTTAATCCCAATCATGACGAAACCAACGCATAAAAAAATTCAAATCAGTCGATGTACAAACGGAGACAGAAATAGTTGAGAAGGGACAGAACAGAAGCTGACAGAAATATGAGACGTTAGATAAAGGAAGAAACTCAGTTCTCCACACAGCTTTTCCCAGAGGAGCAGTTCCATGCAAAAGCAACAGAGTGGACAACAGACAGTTTGTCCTCCAAATGCTGACAGCTCTCCTGGGAAGATCCTGCTAAATTACGGAGAAAACCAAGCAACATGCGGACACTAAACAATATTTGTAATAACGGGATGTGGTGAGCATGAACATGTAACAACAATACCTGCACTTCTCTACTAGGCGGCATCTCTAAATGTTATATGGGCTGTCTCCTCCTGCCAAGACAAAATATAGCAATTTGAAGCAGGTTGTTGGCTGGCAGATCGTAAAGAGAAATAAAAAAAGACTCCACAGCAGGTGTCACCTCTGAGAGATGAACAACTGCAACGCAAGTGGATTTCAAAGGGGGCCCGTCAATCGCTCTGAGTGACCTTGAGGGAATACACACACACACAAAGTGGCAACAACGCACAAATGTCCACGCACATACACACACAAATGTCTATAAAGAAAATGGGGCAAGTCAGCACTCAGAAGGGCGGTGTCGCCTTTCTTACGCCAGGGAAACAGCTGTGTAGACACACACACAAATGTGAGGTGGGTGTAGGGGAGACAAGCAGCTGTTAGGTGAGATATGGGCAAATTCAGAGGAGGATTTAGGAGTTCAGCTGGAAGCGGTTAGATTCTGGCACTGATTCTGGGGTCAGACAACGGTATTGAAGACATGCAGTTTTAGGACTAATATTTCAGAGATGCAAACAAATTATCAAACTGGAATAAATTGAACATCAGATAGACTTATTCACAATGCAATTAACCACCCGTATAAAATACAGTCAGCAGAAATGTTGTCATTGAAGGAAAAATATATTTCACCACTTTAATTTGCATCAACTAAACAGCAAGGTAAAATTAAATCTAATGGTTCTAACTTCAATGCAAATTAAAAAGACTAGATCCACCAAACTACCATACTAACATTTGTTCACATTTTACCTATCTTGCATTAAAATTTCCCATATTCTACAAAAGGAAAAAATAATACAAATATGTAATATATACCCTTGTTTATCTGATCCAGTAAAATGGAGGGAAATAAAACAAGAAATCTCACTAACAGAAACATTTGGGTATATTATACAGAAGGAGTTATTATGAACCGTAATAGATAAGGTCATTAGTCAGATTACAAAACATTGAACAGACAGAGTCAATATAACATTATTTTGTTTCAATATCTACAAAATTCAAGAATTATGATTTTGCACACCTGAAATCGCCCTAATTCCACATCAAAGTTCCAAGTCTTGTCCACAGGGAGAAAGCAGAGCAGAAATCTCACTAACAGGAACCAGACAGTCAGACCACCCTCCACTGAACTGTGTTGGCTTTCATCACACACGCAATTTCTGGCGGCGGGGTAAAGTTTGGATTGGTGCTGTGGAAACCCTTGTAAACCTTAGACTTAATAAGAGCAAGACAGAGGCAGGGGAGTCACAAGTGTCTCAGCCACGATTTCTTTAACACTTGACGAGGGAACATTTCATTCTTTTATATTTGTAAGAGCAGCACAGAAGCATCACAGCACTCCAGTCTTTCAGTACCAATATCTAAACTTCTGAAAGCACTCCTTTTATAAAAGATACAGAAAAAAAACCAGCCTGGAATTGTGTACACACCATAGATAGTTTTCTTAATAAAAGAATCAAATTTAAGTATTACATGTAATTTAAAACACCAGCAAAGAGTACAATTAAGTCAAACACTGAATCAAATAAACCATCTACATTAGAGAGTTTTAATGTTTAAGGTGACTGATAAAGAAAAGCCAGCAACCCTCGGACAAAATCGTCACACCAAGTCCAATGACATGCAAAGTCAGACGGCAATTTTATAAATTTGTATCATATTTTAAATTTGTATTATGATGCGTTACACAACGTCACCGTTATGCCTTTTCTGTAGGGAGAAGAGATATATTCCAACATTCCATCAACACCCAGTCTGAATACCTTTAGAGTTGAGCGCTTCAACATTTATGTCCGTTTAAATTTTTCGAAGACTCTCACTACACAGCATACCCCTGTTTGGAGGAAACGTTCAATGATAAAGCAGTTTCCCTCAAGAATATGCTGAATATTGTCTAACCAACATTGCAACTGTTCATTAAAAGAAATAAAAATAAATCAAAGACTAAATAATTTTAGCCAAAGTAACTTTTTAAGCAAACGCAAGGAAACCTGCTAGCCGTCTACCTACATTATAAAAGCACTGTTATGTTTTCAATGAGTCATTTCCTTGTCATCCTGTGAGCTATTTAACCAAAACCCTTCAATGTAAGTGAAAAAGGCTCTTATTTGCTTAGGTACAGATTTGTGTTATGACACTCTACCGTCTTGAAAGTTCACTTGTTGGCTTCTCTGTCTTGTTTATCACCCTTTCAGGAAGAAAAAATCTTTGCGGACCGGTTTTGCAACTGCATTACTGAGAAACCTACATACCCAGACATGCAGTCGAAACTATGAAAGGGGAAGTGTAGAAACCACTCGTGCTTTGACATGGACACAGCGTTCCATTATTCTTTCAATCATCAGTGTGTCCTTGTATCCAACGCGATCCATTGAACGCAGCGGGGACATCGTGTTAGGGGGCTGTGGCGCTCTCTAGTGTCCCCAGATCAGTTACATAAAGCCAACCTTCCGCTTGGACCCGATTATGAGACTGATCCCGTCAACATTAAACGATAAATCCCCGCCACTGTTTGCACAAACAGAAAATAAATTAAATCACTGACAGACGGCAGGTATTAAAATCACAGGCGGACGGTTCAGGCGGGATGGCGCCGATGACAACAGACGACACAGTTTTTAAGGAGTAGAGGAAAAAGATACGACGGTTGCTGCAGCAAATCGGGGAGGACACTGGAAATATGTCGTTGGTTGGTGTTTATACAGCAGCGATGCAATGGCACAACGGGGCAAAACAATTATGGCAATTTTAAAGAAAAAAAGTTGGATGCCTGGTGTGAATCTTTCCGCTTCCAGCACAAACTCACTGGCCATTGTTTGGGCAACAAGCAGCCACATTCCAGCACCGTGCTGTGGAGCTCGGCCGCTGGGCAACCACTAACACATGCCCCGAATGTTTAAAGAAAATACAAGAAGATAAGGATATACAAGGATAACGTTATACAGAACAACTCAGACACAGAGCCAATGCCCTGGAATAGCGCTTCAGAAAACTAGAAATGCTAAAGACGTCGTCGTTTTTTTTTATTTTGGTTACCGAATAGTTAAAAACGAACGCACCCACATTCGCTAGCTTAAAAAAGGAGCTAACCCAAAGCTAGACTTTTACGGATAAAATATATAAAACGACACCACGTTTCATATTTGATGTATTTTACTGTATTGGTTCAGGTTTACACATAAAACTTTTTAACGGAATTCACTGGCGCCTCGACGAATCGAGTATTGAGAGGTTTTTCAAGGGAGTTCGACAAAGTTTTGGTTTTGTAGCCTCCAAGTCAAGAGTCGTGTGAAGTCTACGCGGTCGGTATACAGA
>JAFBJS010007987.1:83114-104755 GCA_016785265.1 Paraplagusia blochii | reverse complement strand
TTGTTTGGGCAACAAGCAGCCACATTCCAGCACCGTGCTGTGGAGCTCGGCCGCTGGGCAACCACTAACACATGCCCCGAATGTTTAAAGAAAATACAAGAAGATAAGGATATACAAGGATAACGTTATACAGAACAACTCAGACACAGAGCCAATGCCCTGGAATAGCGCTTCAGAAAACTAGAAATGCTAAAGACGTCGTCGTTTTTTTTTATTTTGGTTACCGAATAGTTAAAAACGAACGCACCCACATTCGCTAGCTTAAAAAAGGAGCTAACCCAAAGCTAGACTTTTACGGATAAAATATATAAAGCGGCACCACGTTTCATATTTGATGTATTTTACTGTATTGGTTCAGGTTTACATATAAAACTTTTTAACGGAATTCACTGGCGCCTCGACGAATCGAGTATTGAGAGGTTTTTCAAGGGAGTTCGACAAAGTTTTGGTTTCGTAGCCTCCAAGTCAAGAGTCGTGTGAAGTCTACGCGGTCGGTATACAGAACCACGTACTCTTTAAAAGTAGAAAACATCACAACACATGAGTAGAACTAACTCACAGCACATTTTCACGGGTGCGGGACAATGTTAAGTGGAAGTTGTAAGCCTTTGGTGCTCCGCAAAAGTCGGGGTACGCTCGCTGTAACAATGTGCTTCTGGGTGTCGTAACACTGTGCAGAAGGGGAAGCCCGGTGAAGCCGTGCCGTAGCCGGACTGCGCCGTGGTCATGCTTCTCCCCTCTCGTTCACCCGTTCACTTCCAGACTTACCTTCATCGAGAAGCCTCTCCAGATGTGTGAATATGCCGCAGAGATTTGGCAAACTGGTCATGAGCTTCTTCTCGTTTAATAACTGCATCAAATAGTCGGGACTCGGCCTCGGTCGCTCCTTCACTTCGACCTCTCCGACCATCATCTTTGCGGCGAGTGCGAAGAACAGACCACCGCAGAAGAAAAGCCCAGAATCCTCTTTTGGGGAAAGAAAAGGAGAAAAAAAAACGAAAAAGAAAAAAATTCGGCTCCAAACCCTGGCTTCCCTCCTCCTTTTCAGCAGAAGACTGTTTAAACCCCCCTAAAAACAGGTTTGGTTTGTTCTTGTTGTTTGAGTGGAGAGGGGGTAAAAACACAAACCGTTATCTCCCTTCCAGAGACTCGTGCGCCGTACTCTCCTCTACGCTGTGTGCGCTCGGGGACGTTCGATTCCAACACTGTAGGCGCGACACACTGCTCCACTGGAAAGGACCCGCCTCCAACGGCTCCTATTTGCCACTGTTTTTTTCGCAGAATAATGGTAAAGCCAATGAGCGGGTGGAATTTCACAAAAATGGGCGGTGAAAGACGCCTGTTGACTAGACTGACAGAAAATGTAGCCAATAGCGCTACGGACGCAGGAATGCACAGTATGCCAGAGCTGTATTGTCAACACCGTAGAGCACACGTTTCCTTTTCTCCTAACGTCGTATCACTAATAAACTTTAGACTCCAACAGTGATTTCCTTGTCGTCAGTGACATCACACATTCCCTAATACAGAGGCGTTAAATGTAAAGAAAAAATACATTTGTAACCCCCATTTTGGTTAAAGGGTAAAGTGGACTGATGCGTATAAACTTTTAGTATTATTCTTGTTTTTGTCAGTCTTGAAAAAATAAGTACGCGAACGAATAACAAGTTAAATTTCCATTTGCTCCATGTGTATATGTTAATACCTTAATATTTCTCGTCATTTTATGTCTCTGGGTTTTCAATCTAATCAAATCAATAATAATAATAGACTTCTCGGGTCCTTAGTGCTAAATGAAATTTCTACGACATAAATCACAGTAAACAGGCCTGGAAGAGATCTTAACGGGTTTTGGCAATTCTATTTTAATTTAGTTTTTTTTTTTTTTCAAATTCATCATAACCATGTCAAAAAAAGCACTGTAACACCAGCACACCTATTTGAATTTTCTGTATCTGATGTATAGAATCTTGGCTGCTCACCACATTCTGCTGGTATTAAGCAGCGGGTCCAGATCCACGTGTTATCTTTCCAAACTACTCGATGTGAAAGAGCTATAAAGGCAAATCCTGGCAAGCCCCAGGTGCCTGCATTCACTCTGTGTGATTGTCCAGCCTCCTATGTATCATACATAGTTGATATCTTTCTATACGCTCCATACTGTTTTGCCATTAGCAGCTGGTTCTTACATCAGTCCACTTTATATCTGCAGGACAAAGCAGGAGAAGCACAGAGAAATACAGTTGCAGTCATGAAGTACACTCACCTCACAAGACTGCAATAACAGATGTGACTTCTGGATGGAAGGACTACAGGGGATAACTCGGCTGCTGCATTTGTCACTTTGATTTTTACAATGTCTGCTGAGATGCTACGGTTGCACAATGACACGTTTGATCATCTGGTCTGAACAGTCACGTGTGGGTTGTGGACACCCGCCGACAAAACAGACTGTTTCTCGATTTTCATGGGCAGACATCTCAAAAGAGGATAAAATATTAGAAATGATCAACCAGTGAAGTCCATATCCTTCAAATTGCCTATTGTTACCCCAGACTTGTACAGCTTGTTATCTGCCTAGGGACCGATTGATCAACACTCCAGTAATCAATAGAGCCTTTTCATTGTCCTGTCCTTGGGAGGACCTTTCTACATATCCTCAGAAGATTATCATGCCTGATCAATGGAACACACACAAAACCAGCTTCCTCCAGTTTCCTTCCTAGTGTGAAAATAAACCACAACTGATCCATTTTGATTTTAACAGCTGTTAGCTCCAAGGGGCCCAACTAAATCTGAGTTCTGACCTTGGCCCTCAGTCAGTTTGTCCGCTTACTGCTCAGCCACTCATGTCTTTGTAAATGCAGCCCCCTGAGGGGGTGTATGAATACTCAAACAGCTGCACCATGACCTTTGTCACCACTGTGTATTGTGTTTAACATAGAAAATCGAGTCTAAGCTCATGAAATTAGCACAACAGATCAACTATATGGATTGTTTAACTGAACAGCACACTGAGTTTAGTTAGGCTGTAATAGAATGATCAACTCATAAATAGGCCGACGCATAGACCTGTATTCTTTTTCTTCTCCATTTGGTTTGTACAATTTTCAGGGGTTACCAAAGTGAATCAACGTTTTCCATCTCCCCCTGCTCTTTGTATCTTAACTCCAACTCCAACCACCTCCATGTCCTCCCTCACTGCGTCCATCAATCTCTTCTTTGTCTCCTACCTGATAGCTCCATTTTAGGATCATTCTTCCACCAATGTATCCCCTGTCCCTCCTCTGAACATGTCCAAACCATCTCAGTGTGGCTTCTACCTTTTACTTCATCCTTTCTGTCTATGTTGGCCCTTTAATGACCTAATTCCAGATGTTGTCCATCTTTGGATAATGCACACAGGTGCAGCCAGGCACACCATGATGGATCTCTTGAAAATAAGGAATGACGCAGGACAGGAATTGCATGAGCTGATGAAGGCTTGTTAAATAAATTTTCACTTCACTATATGTGAAGTTTACTTCACATTTAACAAGGGTATTGAATTTCAATTTGTTGAAATTTCGAGAGCAATTTCAGATATTTCAAGGGCAATCTGCCTGAAGCCTTTGTTAATTTTTGACCCTGTGCCACACTTGAAAACAACAAAGCAAACTGTAAAGCTGCTTATGCACAAAATAAAAAAAGGAAAGAAAATGTGTATGTGCCACAAAAACATGTGCAGTGAGCCTCACAGCCTTAGATAATAGCATTTGGGAGTGTAGCAGGCGACAGCAGACCAACATCAAAGCAGGAAGACAGATACAGTTGCCTTAACAACCAGCGCAACAAATTTACTGCATGGATTCTGCTTCTCTGCCCTTCAACCAGCATCTACATATAGCCATACTACGTCCCTGTTTATTTTTCCAGCTGAGTTGACTTGAGTTTGACACTTTTTCAATTTAATGTCTGACTAAGTAGGTTTTTAATATATACAGTAATATGTTAATATGTTTTACATATGCTTCTTCAGGTCAGACCAGCCTTCAGATATTCGTGACCAAAGTTGGAATACCGAGAAAAGACATTTGAACTTGTTCAAATCTTCATCTTACTGTAGTGTGTCATAAATGGCACAGTTACAATGGCTGAGTGGTTCAGGAATGGCTTTTTGAATCCCACCATTGGTGTAATCCAAGGCCTAGAGGTCAAAGAGAATATTCTCTGATCTACCTCGGTTTCACAAAGAGGTCTTTTGTGTACTCCACCAAGGAACTTACTGGAAGTCCAACTTCTCTTATGACATGCACAGTATCTTTTTTTTTTTTTTTTGTCAGCCGACATCCACCATCCGTGCTTGTCCTCAGAAGTCTCTTTTATTAACTCTTGTTTTGACACAATTCCATTCGGTGATCACTGATATACGCAGATAAGGCCAGTTATTTTGTGTGTAATGGCTTCTCAATTACTCCTTTGTGAGCTTCGCAGGAGCATTTAATATTGGCCCTGCTGTCCACACGGTCGGCGTCAGCTCTATCTCAAAGCCTGAATTCTGAAAGCATCCCCTGAAGTCAGACACTGATAAATGATTTGGGTGGATAAGAGTGAGGAGATCGACAGAGTGAAGGAGAAACACTTTTTTTTTTTCACATGACTCCAAGATAGCTAAATTGTTCACGGTGTTGAGTTCCTGCTTTTTCGCCTTTTTCTTTTTCTTTGAAAAAGCATTGGGGAAAAGTCTTCCTGCATCAAACGACTCTGGCATTTCTTCTGAGCTCTGAAAATTGGGTTTAGTTCTTATCTTAACAGTGGTGATGGTAATTTGCTCCGCGCCCAGCGCTTGGTTTTTTTGAGTTTGGTCACATAGGGCTCTGGAGGGTGTCGTGTCCAAAATAGCAAGTCAAACCGAACCGGAGACATGCACGGCAAACCTAAATGCATACTTTTGTGCGTACGTGCTCCAGTCTCCTGACAGCCTGAGACTAAACAGAAATGATATTAATCCCCTCTTTTGCTCTCATTGCCCTTGTGTTTTCATCATTTTTAATAACATGGTTTTCCATTCAACAATTAATCCAATTAACGTGAATCCAGATAATTAATGAACATGCTGTTAGCCCGCTTTTGAAGAGGAGTCTGTAAGCTCGCTCTGAATGAGCTGGGAGAGAGCCTTGGGTTTACAAGTGAAAGAACACTGTTGGAGACAAAGGGGCCCTCAGTAGGGGCCCCTGAAGCTGTTTGCCGCCTGCCTCGGGGACGGCGAAGCCGCAGGAAAGAATGTGAGTGGGACACAGTGACTCTGTCAGAGCAGGGCTGTGTGCGATAAGGGCTACAGCTCTGAAGGAGGCAAAACAAGAGGCCCAGGGGTTCTGATAACACACACAAACAAGAGCAGCATCTTTCCCTTTTTTTCTTTTTGACTTACTTTTAGTTCAGGAAATATGAGGGGGGAAAGTGTTGGCAGAATCTGGGGCATTTGCATTTTGAAAAAAAAAGTGGGAACACTAAAAAGTATCCCATCAGCAAATACAGCAGAGTAAATGCAGAGTACAACATAATGTAAGCATTATTCATTCTAAACTCAAATCATGAGCCTGACATGACAAACACCCTTCATTGGGGCTTGTGTGGACTTGTTCACGTGCCTGGGGTTGATCTTGTTTGTGTGTGTACTCTGTAGTGTGTCAGTCACTAAACATTTACATTTATCTGTTTTTAAATCTGTCTACGTAGAAATTGAAAGTGAAATTTTACATATTCCTCTATGAAAATCAGCACCTTCAAAGACATCTTACTCCCAGACAAGACAACTTCCATGTCAGCAGCCTGTGCATGTGCATCATACAGATGTGATTTAAACAAATCATCCGACATTTCTCTGTCAGCCGACCTCACTCTTTCATACCACCATGCCAGTGCAGCAGCAGCTCACTTTCGTTGTCAAGCTGCGAGTCATGATAACATACAGATTTCAGTTCTAAATCATGATGTGGCAGAACTTGGCCCAAATGTGGCTGTTCTGCATAACTGTAATAGGTTACAGGTTTCAGAGTTCACGCATGCTGTATTACTGGTTCATCAGGACTAAAAAACACATGCCTGGTGCCTTTGCTTCCATTAGTCACTTCCCGGGAGAGCCCGGACTGGTGTGTTTATGTTTTGGGGGAGAAAGTCTATCCATCATGTTAAATTTGACACCTACCTGGTGACTGGATCACAGAGCTGCAGTGGGAAGAGAGAAAAGAAAGATGTATTCTTGAACTAGCTTCAACTGTATTTGTTTTGTTTGGTCCTTCCAAAAAACAGAGTTGCGATATTGGTGACTGTATAAAGGCATTTATTTTTCTTTCTTTATGTCCTTTCCTCTATACTTACTGGAGTGACTGAGATTTAAAAAAGTAGTAGTTTTGCCCTTGGGTTACTTTATTAATGAATGTATAATGTCTGATGAGTGAAATATTTACTGGGGCACCACAGTTTACATGATTAATGTTAAGTCCATTTTGTAACAAACCGAGATTATGTGTCATTGTGAAGGATTTCTCTGAAACCTCTTTTCTTAAAACAAAAACACATGCGAAATGGAGAGCTAAACATCATTTCATCCACCCATTATCACTTGCTTATCTGTTACTGGGTCACGGGGGCAGCAGTCTCCACAACTGCAACACAAATCACATTGCCTGTGGGTGATGAGTCCATTGGAAGCAAATCAACTTAACCAGGATCTGAACTAGTCCTGGATCTGAACTGGGAGTTTTACAGCAATGACAGAGACAATGCCACTGTGCCAAAGTGAAGGCCTGTGTAAAAGCAAATATTTTACAATTGTACACTGTTAGTGTATACTGGGTGAAATAAGCAAAGGGATAACATAGTGTCATTGACTCCTTGTCTTCATGTGAAAAGAAAGCTAGTAAAGTTGTGTGCTAGTTAGTTTCAGCACAGAAAGTCCTTCTTTCATCCATTTTTCTTCCTCCGCTTCTCAGTTCCCAGGCAGCAGTCTCCACAACTGCCACTCAAATCACTCTGCTCCCTACTGTCAGCCCACTGGAAGTTATGTGGGATGGTGCTATGCTCAGCAGCATCCTGGCAGGGGATGGATTTGAACCCAAAGCCTTGAAGATCCAAGTGTGCAAATGGCAGGAAGTCAATATTCAAAATAAAGCCTGAAATGAGATAATGTTTTCATTTAAAATTAACTCATTTTTTCTATACTAATTGTAGAGCATTAGCATTAGCACAGAGGGTGATACATTTATATGATTTATTCTGCGCTGATGTAGAACATAAATCTTATGTATGTAAGCGTTAACACAGGAAGGTGTAAGTCCATTGAAAATAGTACAGGAATTTGTAAGTTGTTCCAAACAAAAAAAAAACATAAATTAATTTTTGATATGAGCAGATACAAATAAATAAAAATCATACTGCTGTATACAGGTTGCCACTAATGTGGACAGGTCACGTGGTTCTGCCGGGAACCGAACCGAGACCTGCTGCACTCTATGTTTGGGAGGCAGACGTGCTAAGGAAGGAAAGCAAACTCCTTGTCATTGTGACATTGTGATACATACACACAACACAATGTGACCTCTGGATTCCACCCTTTACCAAAGTGAACAGTGGGCCGCTATGACACCTGGGGAGCAGTGAGTTGGGACGGTGTCATGCTCGGTGGACCTCAGTGGTAATCTGGCAGTTGGTGGATTTGAACCTAGAACCCTCTGGTCCTCCAAACTGAGGGCCTTAACCACTAGGCCGACACTATGAAACAGACTGTTAGTAGAGTGCCTATGATTATTTCTTCAACCAGCTTTTAACATGCTTTTAGAGTGTTAAAGGCAACAAAGTAGCACCATAAAGAGTCACATGAACATCTATTTAAATTCACACTGACAATCCACCTTCTTGGTCTCCCTGATATTCACATTGTACCGTCACTAGCTGCAGCCATTCCCTGTTCTGTTAAAGGTCATGTGGACTGGTGCTCTTGATGCTCCAGTGGTTTATCAATTGGGCTGATTGAAATGTCTGTTGTCTGGCTTGTTGTCACCCAGAAGGTAAAGAAGGGGGTTATGGCTGGAGCCACACGTCACAGGAAGCTGTGATAGAGAAGTGTCACCTCTAAGTAAAGAGGAGGAAGAGGAGGAGGAGGGACAACCACACACCACAGCATGTGTTTTATTTCAACCAGACGACCAAGTCCTCCTCCACTGAATCTATTCTTCAAATCACTGAAGTCAATATGGCTTAAAGAAGATGAACAGCTCCTATTTGTTGTAGTTTCCTGGCAAATGTAGATCTAACTTTCCTGCTAGTGTACTTGCTTACCTGCCCGTTCACCTGTAGGAGAGAGAAGAAGAGAGAAAAGAGGGGAATAGGGCAACAAGGAGTAAGAGCTGAAAGCTGCTGAATCCTTATTGATCACCCGTCTGAGGATTAGAACCTGTGGTGTGAACACCATAAGCCCAGACATGAACTCAGACACAAACCTTAAGCTTTTTTTCATGTCCTTATACCATATTTTCTCTGTACTATGAACCAATACACAAATGGTTCTCACATAACAGCTACCAGGACCTGAACTACTTTAAGGATAATTCTGTAATTTTTCTCCGCCAACTTCTACATTTTGCTCGACAAGTAGCAATATGGGGGTAGTCAAATTTAAAACCCTCACATGCTTTCACATGGTTTAGCAGACAGCACCCAATTACCTGCCTGCAGTTGGTCACATCTGGTAGTAATATAGTAGGCTACAGCTTAGAGAAACAAAAAATTGAACAAAAGCTGTTGCTTTTTTATGGTGAAGAATTCTCTTTACCATAAATCACTGGTATGTAGGCCCCTGGTGGTCCGACCTTGTGGTGCAGACTTTAACCTGTTAGTCCTTCATTGGCCTTTTTAGCCTAGAATAGACCTAGGAAATCTGTTTTGTTGTCTCAATCTAGTTGGCTGGAAACCACCAACTTGCTGTAGACACTATAGCTGGTGCTGTGGAATAGAAACTCTTTGGTGGGACATCACCATCCCCTCCCCCACCCCAGCCCAAAGTTCAGAAAATGTTTAACGGAACCCAGAGACCAATCGATCTGTAAACAGCCACTGGTGATAGGTGTAAAGTTTGTTTGTTCTAGTTTCACAGCTCAAAAGAGTAGTTATTGCAACAGTCATGTCATTGTCAACTTAGCTGCTTGGAGTTGGAGTTGGGCTCAAGCATGAATGTGGTCGTGATGTACCTTCAAATAAAGCTAGTAAACTACCGTGGTGACCTTAGAGAACCCTCAAGCACAATTCAGTTCTTAATGGTTTTGTTAAACAGGTGACTTTAATACAAACACAGGGAGTTTCTCCAACCATACAGGAAGTTGTGCGCCTTGACTGTTCCGGTTCCCTCCAACAGTCCCACCTCTCACAGAGGGACTAATTTGAGTCTAAAAATCTCAAACTCATTTGAGTTTCAATACTTCCATTTAGTCCCTGTTCCCTGGGGTTGAAACCCACTTTGTTCATGATCCTAGTTCTTCAGATGAAAACTCACGGGTAGCTCACACATCAGAGGAGTTTTATACAAGGAACCTCAGAAAACAAACTGATCTGATGCTCATATCTGACAAACTTGGATTCGTTTTTATGTTTCATACATTGGATGTTTCTGGGCTGAGTGGTTCATCAGACCAGAAGCCAGACGATGAGACTGTAGAGGAAGGTAGTGAATCAGACGCCCAGCAAACAAAGAATCATGCAGATAAACCTCCATTGAACTGTCCCGACTTGCACGTGCTCAGTGGGGTGCAGAGTCTGGCGTGTGATGGGACCACAGAGTCCTCCCTGCTGGTCCCAACCAGCTTGAGAGTCGACAACATTGACTCTATGATGAAATAGAAAACTCTTCACTGATGTGGAACAACACGGTGCATCCCAAGTGTGACCCACATGTGGGAGTTGCTTCATTATCGACACAAAGCAGTGCCCCAACTTTCAACTTGTTTGTTGAGATAAGGGAGCATGGCAATGTCGTTAAGTGCCAGTTTTTGCTTCAATTCGTTTCTGTTTTTTACTTGTGAAGTAAAAAGTAAAAAACAAACCCACAGATAAAAAACTGATGCAGTCTGAAGCTGGTTCCACCTCCTGCTCCATCATCCTGCTCTTGCTCATCTTCTCGGGTCTCTCTTTTCTGTCTCCGTAGCTGACTGCTCTTAAATCTCTGGTGTGGCTGAAGCTGGACAGCTCTCTCTACCAGGTGACACAACATCCCATGTCCCTCCATCCATCCATCTCCAGGCCCACACCCTCTTTCCGTACCTTCATCCCTCATTCACCCTGATTTCTTGGTGGACTGTCTCTGAGCTCCAAAACACATCTTTCCGTTGTCCTCTTTATTCAGCATGTGCTCTCAAATGCACATTCTATGCTGCCTTTCTTTTCCCATAATTGTCTTTTCATTCTCTTTTCCATCTCAGCCATTTCTCGACTTTTCTCAATCTCCTTTTTCACGTCTGTGGACAGAACAGTGTCGGCATGTGTGCGTAGCTTTCGTTGTGCTGATCGCCCGGATGCAAAAGCCTTAGTTGGCCTGCCACCAATGTGATCTGGTGAGACGGAGATGCACAAGGACAAACTTGAGCTCCAAGGATCCGGCTTCTGGAAATGTGACTGCGTATAGGGAGATAATGAGTTGAGGCTGAAGGCTGCGCAAATGCCAGATATAAATGTAACTGCGGACCAAGTGTGACAAAATGTTGGGATTTTTGTTGCTGTACACGCTGTGTTTTTAAAAGTGTCCAGTGCTGGTGTAATGGCCGGAGTTTCCACCAATAAAACCAGCCTCCACGTGCTCCTCAGTCCTGGTTATTGCTGGCTGCAGGGCAGTGACAGCTGTTGTGAGGATTCCAACTAGCTTGGCTAATAATAACCCCATAACTGAGTGACTGCCGTGGGCCGCACAGCATCCAGGGTTGACCCTGGGAGTCCAGTTGCAATGAAGAGTGAGGTCTAGAGCAGCATGTGGATTAGAGAGAGCTATTTCACCTCTATGAGGACGGAGGCCCGAGAACAGGAACGTTGCACCATTGGCTCACAGAAAAAACACTCAACCGGCTTGCCGTTGTGATCCAGAAAGATGTTGTCCTCACAACCCTTCAACGGTCTTACACACTGGCATGGACAGACTGATAAAACAAAAGAAATGGTTTGACTGGGGCGTCTTCTTTTTTGCAAATCTGGCATAAATTACCAAGAAAACAATGTCAAAACATGAGAGATGTTACAAAATCATTGAGTAACATATTCAATCAATTACATCATCCTCACATGCCATTGACAGATGTCTCAAAATAGCCAAGGAACACACACAAAAACCCACTAGAAGTCTCTCAACTGAAAATAATATTGTGGCCGTATTGCGACAGATACTATCTGCTGTAAGGAAGTAGAGCATGATGCTATAACCTGCGTTCTCTAACTGCCGGAAACGCTGGATGAAAAGCAATTTATTTCTTTGTGTAAGTTGGGACCCCCGCAGTCACTGAATCATCAATTGCTCATTATGACTAAGGGAAAAGGGTCACAACAGGATGATCAGAGTAATTCTGCTGTATGCTAAATTTATTTCTGAGGGTGTTTTCACCTTTGTGAACAGCAGTGATATATAGGAAAAATTCAACTAATGTCATGCTCACTCTTTCCGCGCCCATAGGTCGAGACCAGCCATGCGTTGATGCCTGTGATAGGCCGGATAACCTCATTGGCTGCAGCCATTCCTGTTCATTTCACACTGCACTCCATTACTTGCATGAGAAATTACAGATTGGTGTTGTTGTTTGGTATTGTTTTCATATTTCCGTGTATGTGAATCAGCTCATGCTTTGGCTCGTGTGTGTGTGTGTGTGTGTGTGTGTGTGTGTGTGTGTGATACTGTGGCATGATTTGAGGCCACTTTCCCTGACGCTCCTTCTCAGTCTGTCACCTCTTTTAATGAGCTTTTGCGGGTTCCTGCAGAAGTCGAAACCAATGCCATTTACCATTTAATGGTCATTAGCTCCTGGGATGTGTCCTAATTGAACCAAAGCAATCAGCATGCCCAGTCCTGTAAGTGTGAAGAAGTGAACTGTGGGTAATTTCTGTATTTGATGGTTGGTACGACACTGTAAGGTCGCATGAAGCAAATGGCCACAATTAACAGATGGGAGCGCAGTTTGTGATGCCCTGGTGAAGCAGCCAAATGACAAAAGCTTAACAATGACAATGTCACCACGAAGGACTCAACCTCATGTCCTACTGAGGTGTCTTTCATTCATTTATCTTCAACTGCTTATTCCTAACCTGGTCTCAGGGGTAGAAGTCGCCACGATTGCCACACAAATCACACTGCTCCACTCGGTTTGAAGTTTGGTTCCTCAACCGCTCGGCTACAACTACTGCCAAACTTTCCAAGGCTCAAATGTTTTTTCTTGTGTTTGGCAGAGATGTCAAAACATGAATAGCAATGATGAGTCAAAGCCATTTATTTGTAACATGCATCACAGGACTTGAAGTTTGGGCTAGCTTAAATCAGTGTAAGTCATTGCATGTGATTATGACCACTCCGTGATAAAGACTTTTACAGTAGGGTTAAAGTCTTGTCCTACTTTCTCATTTTTGTAACACATCAATCACCTACATTCTTAAATGACAAGGATTGTTATTCAAGCTTGGCAACATAACTGAGAGTCTACTTTACACAAATTGCAGTTGTGGTGCACTCAAAGGGTTAGGGTTTGATTCTCGACTCCCAGAATTTGGAAAATGTTGGTAGAGCACAAATCCTGTTAAACAAGATGTTGTTCTTTTTGAACTCTACAAGATTCAGAGCAGCTCTCTACCTTGGATGATGTCAGACTCAGGTAAGAGATGTGTTCAATCTGACACAGTTTCTCTACTCTAAATTGGACTGTTTTTTTTTTTTCTTCTTCTTCTCCCGTTGTTGACTGCCAGCCTGTGGATCAGTGAAATTGAACAGGTGACACAGTAGGGGAGGAGGATATCACCGATACAGTTGGACAGATCCACAGGCTATTCACACTTCGATCTGCTCATCGAATGGGAACAGCAGTGAAATTGTAAACCCCACTTTGAAGGCGACTGGTGTGACTCCGAGGCTGCTTTGTTATGCAGCTGCAGATACTACAGTGAACTGTGTGTCTTCTTCTTCTCCTGCTCTGCACTTGCTTCTGCTCCTTTCACTGCACAGATCCAAGCAGCTGGCAGGGAGCGTCTCAACCCGGGCTCGGTAGAGTGGAACACCTATTCAGTCACATTCTTTTCAAGAAGTGCTGAGGCTGAAATATGAGCATTATGAACCTGTCTTCTGCTTAAGAACTGATTCCTCTGCAGGCCTTGAAAGTTGCTCTGACTTTCTGTAAGAGTCGCTGCCTGTGTCCGTGAAATCCACCTCGCTGCGTTTCCTCTGTGGGTTACGAAATTATACATTCAGGGTCGTAAGTGCGTATTTATGTGTGTTGGTTGTGAGAGTTTTCTAATTGTTACTCACTATGAACCATTACTGGCATTGTTACTGGTTGTGCTGGTCCTAATGAGGCAGAACCTTATTTGGAAAGCAGTGGGTGAAGTTAGGATGAAGATGTGAAATGTAGTTAGGCCGAGCTGAGAAATGCTAGAATTAGTTCAAAGACTCCCACTGCTCTGTCTGATGCCAGAAATGAAGAACCCCAGCTTTAGTATTAGCCAGTGGCCCATTGGAAATGGAGCCTTGGGCTGAACTGGGTTCAGATGATGGTTTTATTTATAAAAAAATTGAATTGTGATATTCCTCCTGACAAACATGGTTTGTGAACTCTTACTTCTAAAATCTCATATTACCTGCAAATTCAGAAAGGAAAATGATATACGTAACAACTTTCTTTTAAAGTTAATGGACTAATTTATATTGAATCTTGAATGACTGAAAAAACACTGCAACAGGGCTTTGTACTGGGTCAAGGAATGAAAATGAAAACTGGAAAAATAAGTTTAACCGGTTAATACCCATTTTATTTTGTTTTTAAAAATGCTTTGTAGCCTTCAATCAAAGTCATTGATCTCCTTAAAAGTCTATGATGGCCTTCACTTCTATCAGACTATATGGGGAGGACTGACTACCAACTACTACATCTGTAAGGTAACAATAAGAACAAAATACCAAAATTCTATATATTTGCCAATTTTTGGGTTTAGATGTAAAGTCATTCTGAGATGCATCACACACACATATATATCTATCCTTTCCAGAAACACTATGTTTTTGGAATCTAAATTTAGTAACATTGAAAAAAAAAAGAAAAATATTCTGGTTCAATGCCCCAGTCCATAATTCTTTAGCCTCAACTCCACCAGCTGCCAGGTTGCCACTGAATTGCTCTGACACAACCTCCATTGGGCTCACCACCCACAGGGGGTCTTGCAGTACGGCGCTGTGTGATTTGGGTGGCAGTCGTGGAGACTTCTACCCCTGTGACTCAAAAACAAATAAGAGGATAAAGATGAATGAATGAATGAACTTAAAAAATCTCTAGACTGAAGCTGAAACACAAACATCACTTGGACGAGTGTATTTTCTGTACGTAGCAAGGTGTCACAGGTTTGGAACAGTTTAAACAACTGAGATGTATTGGATTAAATTAGATTAAATACAATTAGATTGATCAAATATCATTGATCCCTTTTGGGAGATTTTCTCAGAGAGATTAAAATTCCAGCAGCAGATTAAATGTCTGACAAAATACAAGTAAGAGCAAGTCAAAAGTACAAAGAGTAAACACATTTAACGCCCGAATAATGAAGTATTATTTAAATTGCACAGGAGGAGTTTTACAGTGTGATGGCACGAGAGAGAAAAGGTTAAGATGAAAAAACATAAATGTACAGACACACACACACACACACACACACACTGTGTTTGCTCAGATCACCATGGGCTTAGTGAGCTCAAAGGGTCCTTACCAAACAAGAGTTTGTGTTTGTTCGACTGTAGGTCTGAAGGAATGCTGCCCGTTGTCATTCCTACATGTCTTTCTCAGCGTGTTCAGACAGGCTCTGTTACCAGCTGGGCCGGTGACAGAATGAGTGCAACACTACAACACAGTACAAACCACGGTCACAGTAGTGAAAAGAAGCTCTGGTTGTGCAGCTAACATGGGTATCACAAGTGACATGCCAAAGACGAAGCTGCTAAATTGAATCACCCTTTATTTCTTTGTTGACTCCTCTGATATGAACCCTTTATAAGGTAGATTTCTCTTTTCTGTTTTTTTTTTTCCCCCCAGTCTTTTCCAGCCTGTTCTCTGGTGTAGCATCACATACTGCCGACTCAAAGATGGCTGTAAATCAACATAAAAATGCTGCAGGAGTGGTTTGAGAAGTTTCTGCCCACATTTTTCTGCCTGAAATGTTGTCATGGAGCAGAGCAGAGCTATGTCAGTAGCTGACATAAATTAAGCCGCCCAGGTCTGCTGGTCCCTGCAGCAGAGCACAACACGCATCTTTAACACCGTCAACACCACAGATTCCCGGCTCAAAGCTAACTGGGTCTGGGTTATGGCTTCAGTATTTGAAAGCATTAGTTATGTGGAAATGTGAGTGAAAAATTGTGCCTCATATACCTGAGGATGTGTGGGATTACTCTGCAGAAATCACAAAGTACATGGAGATGAGTCAGATATCCAAAATTATAAACAGCAAGCTCATAGAAATAGAAAAATATATGTATATGACACAGCTTTGGTGTAATTGGATTACTGTTTAGAAGTCCCACCTTTTGGCTGACGAGTTCTAATTGTTCATTGTTGTACATGAGAACATTAGATTGGAGTTGACTAAGCCTTTCGGCAAATCAAATTTAAGAAATCTGAAACTAGTCTGCAATTTTCACTTGAGGGCTCATTTGTAGATTTGAAACTTAGTATTTTACTTTGCCTTCTGGGGATTTAGCACCCCCTGCAGGGAAAGGAGAAGAGGCAACACACTTAAATACTTAGTAAGATACTAAAAGACTCATCTGCCCGCCGTTGCAAGGACGCAGGTGCCACCCAAATCAATCCCACAGGGTTATGAGGGTCCGGACGGTGCTAGGCTCAGAGCTCCTTTGTGGGAACCTAGGAGCTGGCGGTCTCAAACCCTAAGCCCTGAGGACTGTCCTTAACCACTTAACCACCACTGCCGTGCTTAGAAAAAAAAGCACCATGAAAACATGAACTATGGCAGTGCATTTGCGTAGAAACCAATGTGACTGACAGCTGAACTGTGCAATAGAAGGCTGTTGTAGGTTAATTCATTCAGAGGCATCAGTTTCTACAACTGCCACCCAAATCACACTGCACCACACTATCCTTCCTGTGGGTGGTGCGCCCACTGGAAGTTATGTGGGTGGGGACCCAAGCCTGCTTCCTTAACTGCTAACCCACCACTGGTGCAAGTTATTATGGTTAAATATCATTGATCAAACTGTGATGGAGTTAAACAATCAAACCTGTACTTTCACAATAAATGTACTCTGACAGACAGAAAGACAATACTTTATTTAAGATGTACCACAGAGTGGAAGACGTGGGAGGGTGAAGGTAAAAGACAGACGAAGGGGGACAAATACAGTACAGCTATAGAAACAGAGGAAGTTACAAAGACAGAGACCTTGGTCTCCCCATGCCCATGTGACAGCCATGATCATGTGATCATGCAGGACTCGTAGGTGGGTATCATGTACTTGATGTATATGAAGGCGTCCTCGCCTCCATATCGTTCAAACATCTCCAGAGTCTCCTGGATCAGGTCACCAATGTTCTCCCTCTTCTGTTGGCTGTAGTCAATACCATCACCTGAATTGACTGTGACAGAGACAAAAAACACAAGAGGGAACAAGTTCATGAACAAAAAAATAAAGAAAAAGTTATTTAAAAAAAAAAAAGAAAAAAAAAGGTCATTGCAGTCTTTGAAAGGGAAGAAACGCCTCACAGATCACCACCTGCGACCACAGACGGACTTGGCAAATGTCATCCTTCCATCTGACTTCAAACCCAGTGGACGGATTTAATTTAATTTACTCCTCTTATACTGTGGTCACTGGGGACCAGAGAGTTTTTAACTGTTCAGCTCTAAGTTTAATGAGGCGGCCTGCAGAGAGGAGAGCAGCGTAAAGGACAGACCCAAAGTGGCAGCTCTGCTGCTGCTGCTGCTTCTGCTGCTGCTCCTGCTAATGATGCTACTGCTGCTGCAGCTGCTGCTACTGTTGCTGGGTTCTGCACTGGTGCACACAAGGCATGAGCAGTAAAGATATGCACCACAGGTAAAGTCTGTACAGTACGCATGTGTGAGCGGTACACACACACACAGGCCTCAGTATAAATCTGTATGTTGGTAGAAAACATTTCAAGAAGCAATAGTTTTCAGATCCGAGGCACAGACCAGTTGTAGTTTTAATCTGTCAGTGAGTGTTATTGTTGACGATGAATGCAATTATGATGAAAAATGGTTGTTCAACACACACACACACACACACACACACACACACAGGGGACTGCAGGAGTGTTCAATCCTGCCCTCACTTGCATGTTGTTCCACACACTTACTAGAAGATCTAATCGTGCATAGTCTCTCACACGCAAACACACAGACAGACACACACACACATACACACACACACACACAGATCGTAACTTCATCAGTACACAGCAAAGAGCCAATTTCATGGCACTGCACTGAGGCTCCGAACACTCCTCAGAGGGAGGTGACTACAGAGAGGGAGGAGAGGGAGGTAAGCCGAAGACAAACTGAGTTCACAAATGACATATATGATGAAGAGGAGCAGGCAAACAGTGGAGTAGAGGAGGTGCAAAGATAGTACAGGTAGAGAAAAGAGGAGAGGAGAGAGGAGATCACAGTTGGGGAGAAAAGGTGAGAAGAATAAAAGATTGAAGAGGAAATTCAATAAAAATTAAGGACAGTATGAGAGGAAGAACGGTGTAAAAAGGAGAGGAGAATAGGAGATATGATGTAAAAATTAAGGGCAGTACATTACAACCTCTGATCACACCCAGAGTGACACTAAAACCTCTCTTCCACTCTGCCATTTATTTCCTTTAAGTCTTTCCTGATCTTTACTTTACCTCTACTCTCTTCTCCATTCTTCTCTCCTGCCTCCTTATCTCCTCTCATCTTACTACATCCTACATCCTCTACTTATTTGTCTCCTTGCCTGCTTTCCTCAGTGTTCTCCTCATTCCAATCGGTTTCATAAAGTGAGATATTAGTCAGTAACTCATCTCTGTCTATCTCCTCTGAATGCTTTCACTCCCGTCTCCTCCTTTCTCCTCCTCTCTCTGCTCCTCAGTCTGCTGTCCTGGCTCTCTCCTCAGGATTCTCTCACTGTTCTGTATCAGAGCGGAGGCGATATTCAGTGGAAGGGGGGGAGGTTCTCCCACCGGGCTTTGAGCATTGTTGCACCCAATTGTGTTGCCACATGGAGAGTGGCAACTTTCTTTAGCAGACAATTTCGGCTCTCTCCTTCAGAGAACCAAACAACACGAACTGCACATGCAGGAATGCAGCGTTTATGAAAACTCTGAATTTAGAGTTTTATTTTGAGCTCGCCACAACACAGGGCAAGGCTGCAGCCTGGTTAGTGAAACTCTTAAATAGAAACGAAAATGCATCCATCTGGGTTGTAAGTGGGGAAAGAGAGGAGTGTGAAGAGTGTGCATGCTGGGAAAAAAGGAGGGAGAAAAAAAAATACAGCCCCAGAAGTCACTCTAAGTGTATCTGGGCTTTGGGTTTGTGTTCAGTTTTTGTGTTTGTGTTTGTGCTCACTATCTGTGTGGGTTAAAAAGCCTCACCCGCTGAGATCTACCCCCCATCCCACTCCACCCCAGCGGTAACCAGCAGCCAAAGCTCGGCCCAGGGGGAGAGCTTGGCCTTCAGATGGTGAGAGCACAGGGAGCCGGGGAAGAGGTGCAGCACGGGAATTGACAAAGCTCAGACCAGCTTCCCCAAGCCCGGGGGCAAGAACTGCACGGGGGAATAGTTGCTACCGCTCTCAGACAGAGGGTTCTGAACTGTACAACTATCCAGTCACAACAGCAGCTCCCTCTCTGGTGGATTGCAGCAATAAAGGAAGACGATGATGGAATTTGCATCAATTATCAATATTTAAAGAGCAAAAACAGGCAAATGGTGCTAAAGGCAGGAGGGAATAAGGGGGAGGTATATGCTTCTGTAAATGTCCTTCAGCAAAATAACTTTCCTCTCTGTCTCTTCTTTTTTTCTCCCTGCCTCACCTGTTTTTTTTTTCTTCTGCCACTTCAAAACCCATGTCTAGAGGATGGGTGGAAAAAAGAAGAAGAAAAAAAAATCTTTAAAAACAATCATGATAAAAATTCCCACCCTGTGAAGGGAAGGAAAAGGGCCATAGCAGGAGTTGGCAGCGTGTGCTCCTCAGAGGATGAGGACCGGTCGATACAGTTGCAGCAGGGGAGGGGGGACTCCTCAGGACAGAACAGCCACACTTACTTTACAGAAAGTAGAGGGTTGGGGTGGGTGGGGGGACAGGACACAGAGACAATGCTTTGTTCCTACCTTTCAAGATGAAACCCAGGAATTGAAGATGGTCTTTAGCACAGCCTTAAAAACAGGGTTGAGAAGAAGATAGGGTCCAAAGATGACATACAAGCCCAGTCTGTCCACACGCCTCTGTCTGTCTCACTAAACTGACTAACAGTGGTAACAGTGTGCTGTCGTATGGAGCTGTACACCTCCAGTATCATAAATCCAACCATCTTATCATGAACTGAAATAATGTCCAAATGAAAAGGGGAAGATAAATTATTTTTCTATTAAAGATTGTTGGATAGAGAACAACTGACTACAAGCTAATTTTGCATCTATCCTTCTTCTTCTTCTTTGATTTTTAACAGTATCTATCTATCTATCTATCTATCTATCTATCTATCTATCTATCTATCTATCTATCTATCTATCTATCTATCTATCTACCAACCAACCAACCAATAGATAGATATGTACTTCCTTCACTTCCAGAACCTTAGTAGAGATACATAGAACTTTATTGATCCTTCTGGATTACCCTGCTAGAAATTAAGAAAGAACTAAGACTGTTCCTTAATCTTTTAAATATACATTTTTTTACGGTTCCTGGTAAAAATTCTGTGGCTGTTTTTCTTTTTTTTTTTTTTTTCCTTTTTGGCCGACTAAACCCCGAACAACACAACAACAGCTGCAGCTTGCCTCCTCCACCCTGCTCTTTCTCCATCCCTCATTCCCCACGGTCCTAAACAACCTGTCTTCCCACATCAAGCTCCAGACAAGCAGTCACAGATGCGGGCTGCGCCATGAGTTTCCCCGTAACTAACTTCACATACAGTACATAGTGTGGATACTATAGGGCTCTGTGGGCTGCTGCCAAACTGGGTCAGATGATCAGAAGTCTTGAGCTTCGGTCTTCTGAAACAAAGCTGGACTTCTGCCCCACGTAAAGACCTGTGACCGAGGTTGGCGTGCATCATGTGTAGCTGCTTCTAATCACCCCCTGTGCCAGGAACTGAGTGACACACACACACACACACACAGATCTGCTGCGGCAGCTTACAGAACTTGAGCTGAAAATTCCAGAGCTGCTTTAACAAAACATCAACCAAACTGCTATTGTTTCACGTCAATCTCTGCCAGCGTTATGAAAGCAGCAGAAATCAGCTGAAGAGTCAGCGACAAAGCCTCGATCTGACTGAAACTTCAATCTTTTTCCTTTTCCTTCCTGTTTCATTTGTCCTTGTCCACAAAGGGGAAAAGGAGGAATGCAGGTTATGAGTGCGATGGAACAGCTTGAGTTCCAGGAATACTTAGACCAGCCGTTGACATTGGCTGCACAGCTGAGGGTGTTTTACTGGAGTGTGTCCTGATACGGAGACACACACACTGAGTCACACTGGACACATTTCTACCACACAGTACCACGGAACAGTACTGTACAGACTGCACTTGTACGTAATGTATTGACTTTGGCTGCAGTTTTGGAAACACACACAAACACCAAACACACAAACACACAAAACACACACACACACATTTTACTTTCGAAAATAAAACTCACAAGTTATTCATCATTTTTTTCTAAAATATCCAGCAAAAAATAGTCCAAAACTTAAAGGACATAAAAACAAATGATTCAATGTTTGTATGTCTGACTATTATATAAGCCTTAATTAATTACATACACACATAAAATACAGCCACTGTGTTCAAGCCATCCAATCCACATTGATCAGTCAAGGGCAAATTATGGCCTGGTGTGGCCAGTTTGGCCTTTTTATGGAGCTCAATAAAATGTTCAAATGATCTTTTAAATTAATTATTAATCTAATATTTCTACAGTTTCCCTGCAAGGCCTGGATCTCTGAAAAAAAAAGACACAGAAAAGGGTAAAAGCATTTTAGTATTTAATTTTGCAATATTTCTTAAATCACTGGGCCAATGTGAACGCCAGTGGAAAAACTTCTTAATTAACTTTATTAAGAAAGTCAGTCTTATCCTTTCACTTTTTTTCTTTCCGTGATAATCTGTAAATGTTTCCAAACACCAAGTCATTTAGAATCGGTTACTAAAACAGATAA
>JAFBJS010007987.1:54071-67171 GCA_016785265.1 Paraplagusia blochii | reverse complement strand
GCAATACATGAACTGTGTCTATATTTCACAATAAAATACAATATAAAAGAATCAAACAAATTGCCTTAAATATATCAGTTTTCTTTTTTTTTGTTAAATAGTTGCCAGCTCTTTGGCTCTTCATTCTTGAAAAAACATTTGTCAGTGTAATCCAGTACGTGAGGCTGGGACTGTATAATTTAAAGCCACCTCAGGCCCAGTCCGGCAAATACAGGAGCTCCTGTCTGTTCATGTGGAGCATTCAGCCGATGGTGCTCATCACTTATGAGCCGTCACACACAAAGCCATTAAAACACTCTTTAATTTCAAGCTGTTAGTTCCGAGCCTTAAATATTAAATCATTCTCGGAGACACATTGTAATATAATTTACATTTAAATGTATTTTCCACACATTCTTACATTGTGTATAGACCAAGAATGAGTCAACAAAATGTGAAAATGGATTAGTGTATAGACTCAATAACATTTTAGCATACTTGACTCCTTTTTGACTTAGATAACGGTGTGGACTTTGACAAATTGCATTTCTCAGTTATTTAATAGAACTTTAACTGCTCCATATATTAATGTGTGTCCCTAATCTTTGTGTTATCCCTGGTTGTAGTGCTAGCACAAAACAAATTAACCATTTTTAACAAAAATGGAATACAGGCCTATTTGTTTATATGAATATGGTAATAACATTTTTTTTTTATATCACAGTAAAGCACAAGAGAATAGTTAAAAAGTCAGCTGGAATCAGGAATATGGTAAATTCTCACCTCAGGTATGGGCAAACTTGCTGCCTGTTTTGTCAATTTTGTTATCTGCCTTGTCAGAATTGTTAATAATAAATAGTTGGTTTGTAGAGTGATTATCTATATTAAGATTCTCTTTAGGAGGAACAAGGATGGACAGGATCAAGAATGAGGTGATTAGAGGGACAACACAGACAGGAAGGTTTGGAGATAAAGCTAGAGAAGACAGAATGAGATGGTTTGGACATGTTAAGAGGAGTGGATAGATTTGTAGAAGAATGATCCTAGAGATGGAGCTACCAGGTAGGGGGACAACGAGGAGGTTGATGGATGCAGTGAGGTAGGACATGGATGGAGTTGGAGTCGGAGTAGAAGATACAGAGAACCGGGGGAGATGGAAAATGTTGGTTCCCTGTGGTAACCACTGATGAAGCCATAAGGAGAAGATTGTGAATATACTGATTTTTTTCTCCTGCCAGCTGATTGTCAACATTTTCTTCCTAGGACCAAATATCTGTGTCTTACTTACTGTAAAGGACAAATAATTGCCCGCGAGTCAAAGGTTTGCCCATTCCTGAACTAACAGGGCATCAGAACTTAGTCCCAATTGCATAGTGCTCTTACAGAATAATACTGTATTTTCATAAATCAATATCAATGTTGCAAAACCTTATCTTTCCACCAAAATCTTACTAAATCCCACCAAAATTGCAATATTAGAAGTGTCTGTTTGCTTCTGTTTAATGAAAAAACACAGTTGGGTGTTGTTGTTTTTTTGGTGCGTTATTACTCCTAAGAGTCTTGTTCCACATTTTGCTGTATTTATCCATTAATTTATTTAGTTTATTTAGGTTTAGTGTTTAAATATAGCATTAGGTTAAATTCTTGTAGTCTAATATGTCTGCTGTACACAAATGAGGGCTTTGTAGTTTTAAACAACTGATCAGACAGTCACCTTCCTTGCAGCAGCGGATTCTTTTCCACCTCATGAACTCCGTCTGTAGTGACTGAAACTCCCTTCCTGGGAATTTACCTCATAAACCTACTGACACCCTGCCTTCATCTCTGTTGTTTATGTCAGCAAACAGTTGCCCTGGTTCATACAATGAGGATAAAAACATCTCAGGATCTGAATGTCCCCTCTGCCGAAGCCCTGCCACTGTCTTTCCTCCTAAAAATTCTAACAAAGATGACGCGGTTTAGCAAAAAGCTACAGCAATTCATCACTGTTCTGAAAGCTACCATGGGGCTTTGCCCATGAGCCTTCTCTAATAAGGGATTTTTCTTTCATTTCTTCAGTTTTAACACCTCACACTGAGAACACGAGTGTCAGTTTCGACCTCAGATCCTCCCTGCGTTATATTTTTTTCCAGCCTCTTTAATCATTTTACAATCTGTAAACTGCTGGGAGAGAAAAAAAAAAAAAAAATCTTCTTGTTGACTTTCTTATGGTGTTTATTCCCTTCACTTGCTTCTGGTTCTTGACTCCGTTTCTATCAAAAATTGATATTGATATTCAATCTGTATATTGTAAGTCATACTGATCACACTGTGTTGTGCTGAGATTAAATGTCAGTAAATGTCATGCCCTTTGCAGTATATGGATGTTTTCACATTGAGTAGCAGCAGAATGACAAAGCTGATGTGTATGGGCTAAATGCCATGTGATTGAGCTGCTTTTAAATTTTTTGCCAGGCATTTTTATCAATGTCTTCACCTCTCTTCTGTGCAAATTAAAGGCTCGGAGCCAACGCCGTAACGGTTTTGATGAACCTAATACTAATTACAGTCAACGACAAAATAGTTTTGTCATCCTGATTATTGGAGTAATGTGAAATAATATCTATTTATATGTGTCTGTATGTGCGTGCGCAAATTAAAAGTCTACTATATAACGGTTCAAACCAGAGCCATCAAATTATCATGTTTTAAAACAGTCTAATCACACAGTAACTGTAGCGTGACAACCTGAATGAATCATAATTACATTTATAAATATCTATATTTATAAATAATAATGAACCTGCTCATCTTTGATGAAGTTATTTGGAAAATAAATGTCAAGAAAATTGTCGGCAGTGGTGGCCTAGCCGTTAAGGAAGCAGGCTTGGCTGTGCAAGACTTAGGGTTTAGGTTGCCAGGTTGGCACTGAGGTGGTCTGATCACAGTATTGCCCCGAACCACATAACTTTTATAACCCACAGGAAGGCTCACCGTAAGGTGCAATGTGATTTTGGTGGCGCCAGCTGCCCCTGCAACCTGGCAACAGACAAGCAGATGAAGATGAATAAATTCAATTCAGGAACAACCTGCCGTTGTCCTCTATTTTTACACTGCTGTTTCTTGCTCCATTTTGTTCTTCAACTCCAGTAGTTTGTCAGGTAGACTGATAACCTCTATGCACTTGTAAGGGCAACCTTTCTGAAGTTGAAGCCACAGGACAGGGCGTTTTGAACATATTTTGAACCTCAGGTGGGTCGCAAGAGATATTTTTAGGGGGTTATGTTGCTTTATGGGTCAAGGGTAGGCAGTGGTGGCCTAGTGGTTAAGTATGCAGACTTGGGTCTTCAGGCTTCAGGTTCGAATCCACCAGCTGCCAGGTTGCGACTGAGGTGGCACCGTCCTACCCACATAACTTCATGTGGGCTCACCCCCCACAGAAAAGCTCACAATATGGTTTCACATTGCACGGCAATGGGCAAGCAGAAGACGATGAATGAATGAATGAATGAATGAATGTATGGTTCGTCCAAGGCTTCAACACTTGTTCAACTGGTGGGGTTCAAGGTATTAAGACTTCTTATATCAACCTGAAACTGATGACGTTCCTCAGTTTAGAAATAAAACGTCTTCTACAAGAAGTCCAGTTGCTGACAACTTAGTAGACTAGTTTTCAGCAACTTGATTGCATGACCTGGATGAATGAGAATCTCCACAGACATAATCTGTAGACTTAATCTCTTTTCAAATGACTTTAATTGTGGAAAATGCTTGTAAATCCAATTTGCGCAGCCATTGAACAACACATTTCCGTATAGTGTCAGATTTACAATTTCCATTTTTCAAAGTTTGCTGTCTAAGGTGGGCTTGAAAATTCAATGTTTCCTCAGAGTGTCATCATGCATTTTAATGTGGTAACATTTGGAGAGGTCCAAATATACTGCTGCAGCAGAGAGAGGGACTGCACTCTTAAAACCAATGTCTTTATAAATCTCCACCAAATGAAAGAGTGATGAATTAATTTGAAAAAAAAAAATATGTGCAACCTTTGCAAGGTTTTAGTAAAAAAAGGAGTTTAAAGCTCTACTTATTTACCATAAATACTTGTAAATCAGCCTTTTCATGCAAGAAGTTAGTTTTATGTATTTGCAAATCTGTTGGTAATGCACTCTGCAATAAATTTTCATTGTGGTTTTTAAAATTATTGATTCAGAAAACATATATATATATATATATATATATATCCTTGGTTACAATTAAAGACATAGTCCAGGTATCATAGCTGTGTTTGGAAATGTCGTCGCCTGAATGTACTATTTATTTGATTTTGGTAGTGAACTTGTCTATTATGGTATAATAATGTCTTTGACAGATTATTGTGCCAATAGAGGTTATTTTCTTTCTGCAACCTCAGCTCCAGCGTCTCAGTTCACCAACACCTTGGTTCATTTCAATTACTGCAGCTATGGTCAATGTCCAAAAGAAATAGCTTTTTGCTTTGATTGGAACATTTGTTTGCACACACACAGTGTGCCATACAGCACTGTTTCAATATAAATGACTACAGTAAAGCAGTAGCATTCTCAGAGCAACACAACGGGCTCAAGAAGTCCAGGAGTCTCCTACTTTTTTTTAATCTTCAAAAATGTGAGGTTTGTCTGTCTGTGTCCCTCTCCCTGCTGTTGTCTGGTGATGGGTAATCAGTGTCATCACAGTCAACTGTGTCTCATTATTAGTCTCACTAGGGTCACCTGGTGCCTCAGTCATCCAGGTCATGGTCAGGGTTAAAGAGTTAAGTTAGGCAACTGGACATTCAGTTAAAAAATAGTTTTACCTCTCATCCAAAAGGCTTCTTCAGTTCTGTTAGTTGGAAGATCCCATTCCAACATTTTCTGTGTTGGAAGATGTTTGGTGTTTGCTATTATATTGTTTGGAGTTTTCATGTTATGCTGTCAGGTTTGGCTTGGGCTGAAGTAGCCAAACCATTAAAGAAATCATTTTTAGGAGTACATTTAATGAGGTTATGTACTAAAGACTATGTTTAGACTATGCTTAGTCAAGGTCAGGTTTTGTTGTATTTGTGTTTGAAATTGAAGAAATTTAAGAAAACCACGATGTCTTCAACGAAGCTTGAACGTAAAAATTATGATAAAAGCATTGCTGTCTCCATTTGATAATCAAAATTGGTCAGATATTACTCAAAATAGGTATAGCCAGTCTGACTTGCAACTTTTTACCCACATAGTAACACTAATTGTCATTTTTTTTGCTGTAAATGTAGACAAAACTTTTGCAACAGTAGCAGTAGAAAAGCAGGGCTCATACTGATATTGGCATATGTGGATACTCCAACCTTTAGTATCTGTAAAAGCCCTTCCTAGGTTGAGGTATTAGGGAGATATGACCTATGCCAACATGTGACAACCATTCAGAAAAGAGAAAGTTGTTATGTAAAAATGTGTCTTTATTCATCAGTGCAAAGGCAGTAAAAGCAAGTGGACAGGTTCTCTGGTTCATATGACATAGCAAAATTCATTTTGGGCCCTTTTGCTGATCCCCAGATTAGGATCAACTGAAATGTTATCACTTCACTTTGAATTCAGCCAAATGTTAAAGTAAAAAGATATTGGAATTAAAATAACAAGGAATACAGAGATCATCGGTCAAATTGGTCTTTTGCTGTGTCCCGTCCTACAGTTCTCCCCTTCGTTTCTGCTGTGATTCACTCCCTGTAGCTGCTGCTGCTGCTGCCACTGACAAGGATAGCTGTTATCTCCCCACGATAGGATTGATAACAGACAGCAAAAAAAACGTATTTCGCATCACATGCAGAAATGTAATTTAACTCATTATTTATTAATTAGAATCCTTTATGTACAGAGTTTGTTTAAATGTTACTTTTGTCTATTGTCATAACTGTCTACAATGTATGTGGAGGAGAAAACCCAGACAAACATGATAAATCCCTTACTGCCTGTGTGGATAATGTGTGAAGGCTGTGTATCTGAGTTCTGCACCTGGTGAATCTCTGTATTTCCACAGAGAGTGTCTGCTGCATAGCTGATGCCACATATACAGTTGGCCTCAGTATATACAAATAGAAAGACCTAGTGTATGAGTATGTGTTGCTTTGCTACACTAGTAGAATAGTCTCATATCCAATATCATCCATTTACTCCTTGTACTTAACTTTATCCTGAAGAGTTTATGATGTTTTCTGTAAAAGTAAAAAAAAAAAACTAGTCTGCATGCTCTCCGCAGTAGGTGGATTAGGTGGATGAGACACATAGGTTGACCTGACATATTGTCACAATTCCGGGGTGAGGATGGCAGGCAAAAATGGTGAGGACCCAAATGCAGGAACTGGTGGAGTGTTTTCTCGAGTGGTAACAATCAAGATTTTATTTACAAAAACAAGAAAACAAAAAGAAAAAAAACACTGGCAAAAGACCAGGCAGGTGCAAAAGGGTGACTTGGCAGAAAACAGATCATGGACATAAGCAGGACTTAAAAAAACTGGAGCAAGAACATCTAAACTGAACGATCCGAGCAGAAACGTCCAAACTGAAACACAATGCTGAGAACTAGCAACAAACAATGATCCGACAAGACTGAGTGAGCGAGAGGGGTATATATACTGAGGGCACCAGGTGACACAAGGCACAGGTGAGAGTGATCACGCTGACAACCAGACACTGCAGGAGACAGACAGAAAAAATGAGACAGCAGGAAGGGAAGCCAGACAGGCTTGACACATATTGAGATGATTCAGATTGGTTTGGACATCTTCAGAGGAGGGACAGTGAGTTAATTGGTAGGAGAATGATCCCAGAGATGGCACTACCAGTTAGGAGACAAAAAGGAGGTTTATGGATGCAGTGGGGGAGAACTTGGAAGAAGTAGGAGTTAGAGTAGAAGATACAGAGAACAGAGTTAGATGGGAAATGATGATTTTTTTTTTTTTTCTGGCAACCCCTGAAGACAGGAAGAAGAAGAACACATTTGTCAAGGTTTTGTGTCAAGTAAATGGTTTGTCATCATCCACTTTAAACGAACACAAACCTCCTACTATAGTCCCACACAGAACTCACGAGAGAACTGACCTGCTTTGAAATGATTCCTTCAGGCTTGAGTCTGGTCTCACTGCAATGGTGGTAGACTAAACTTCTTCAGTCCCAGTTTTTATTTTGTTTTTTTTGTTTTATTTTTTTTGGAGCTGCTGCAGTTTCACAGAACTATCCGGCAGCACCTTTTGCAGATGTACTGCTGGGTAAAACCCATCACTTAAAACCTCAGGAGGAATAATCTGAGGCATGTAGTACACTCCTTAATGAGAGTAGATATTTTTAGCCATGTACTTTACTATTTTGTAATGATACTTGTGGATGAAAATACTGCATTCTTCCTTGTGTTCTACTCTCTGTATTGACTCTAGGTATTGACAGCCCAGCAGATGGCAGAGATCTCTGGTGGTACCTGTAGCACAGTATGTGTTCACCATAAAAATGGGGAGGCAGGATGTGTCAAATGTGTTTTCTGTGCTGGTCTCAATTTTTGTCAGTTTAATTTTTTTAATTGTACTCAGCTTTTACACAATGAGAAAATGAGCCTTGGGAAGAATTATACCTCCTGTCTTCTTTTGAGTTCTCTCCCTCCATTTCTGCATGACAGCTTTGGTGTACAACCACCAGAGCACACGAGAACATAGTGTTTGCAAGTGAAATGAGCAGTGACTCTGTAACCGCACATGGGGACAAACCTAGTGCAGCTTATAAAAATTATGTCCCTGTCAGTATAATGAATGCCTTCGCAGGCACTTTCCAGTATGAGTGTTGGGAATTTCTGCTAAATTCCTAGTATTGGGTGTTCTTTGAATGGTGCTGTCAACCATTTCTCCTAAAGACTGTAATAAACAGGCACTGCAGGTGTGACTGGAAGCTTGTCTGTGGTCCTTAAGGCAGTTGCCTGCAGCAAGTGCAAGGGAGAAAGGTAAATTGCAACGTACAGCCCTTTTTTACTGAAACACTCTGTAATGGCAGGACTAAGAACAGCAAGGTAAGGTCCAGCTCTGATGATACTGAGGGATAAGAGGAAAGAGAATGCAGCTAGGACAGCAGAACAGCTGCAGAGGAACTTTCTTCTCTAGTCCCTCGGGATGACAATCAGCCATATTGGGTACAGGAGATAAATTATGAGACTGATTCAATTCTTGAGATGAATGATTGTTTGTCGATGAACAGCCAAGAATATTTTCCAAAGCCAGTACAGAAAAGAGAAAACTTCTAGAAAATCCATAAACTATAAAGATGGGCCTTGAATCAGGGTAGTTCCCTTTATTTAGAAGGGATTTATTGTCCCATTCTTTTCTTTTTCCTTTTCTCTTCGCTCTCTTGGGGTTTATAGAGAAGACACCTTAATACTAGCAGGGGGAGAACAATGATAAATGTGCACTGTTAACAGATCTAAAGCATTACCTGCTTGACTGCAGAGACGCAGAGAAGAAAAGTTTCTGTGGCTTTGTAAAAAAAAAAAAAAAAAAAAAAAAGAAAATGGCCCATTGCGGGACATTGTTCTGTTTTGGTCATATCCAAAAGAACAAACACAGAAGAGTGTGTCCACTCTGACCGTCTGTCTCTACAACAGCTTCTCTGCCCGGGGAGCATTTGAATAATGTAGAGACCTGTTATGCAATCGTCATTAATTATAGGTAGGTTGTACATAATTCCATAGAGTGTCACACTTTTATACACATACTCTGCTTTTTCATGTGTTTTTGACTCTGGGACACAATGATCTTCTCACCTAGGTTAAATAAGATCAGGTTTTTCTCATGTATATTATAAAAACAAAGAAATGAATCAGATCGTTATGTGAGTAAAGATTCACACACCTAGTTTCAGTCTTCTCTAGATTGAATATATATATATATATATATATATATATATATGGGTGTGAAGATTTATTATTATTATTATTGTTAGTTGCGTCACTAATCACTGAGGTACTATAACTTTTGGCTAAACCATAAACGAAAGGTTGAAAGGGCCAACTTGGTAAAAGTATCTTTGTTGTATCTTTGATTACAACATTGTATCAATGCAGGTTGTACAATGCCATTGTTTCTGAAAGTGCAGAACAATGGTAACAAAACTGAAATTAATATTTTGCCATTAATCTGTTACCGGAACACGGAGTCTCCTTAAATTCAGGCAACACAAATCACACTACACCACACTGACCCCAGATGAATCTTCCAGTGGGTGGAGAACCCACAGAAGGCACAGAGACACTCCCTTTGGGCCAACACCAAAAAATGGGAATTGTCTAATGTCAACATAATATACGTACAGATGGCTTGCACGCGAATACCCCTATCCCTTTAAAAAATATTAACTCTCCCAATCTGGTAAAAACATATTTTGTTTAACAACATTTTTTTAATTTTGTGCAATTTTTTTTCCCTTCCGTTTTCACAACAAATTTTGTGGGTCTGAACTACTCATTGGCTTTTCTTCCAAATCCTTCGTGCCAACAGCCATGTTGAATTAATTTATATGGCAAATATAAAATTGATTAAATGGATTTTTTCTTTCAACATGGCCTGATGAAAACGAAAACACAGATAACATTTTCTGGGCAAGATTGAATCCCATTTAGGGCGATGGCAACTTGTTGGCTCACCACCTGCAGGAAGGTTCAAGAGGGTGTGGTAGACTGCAGTGTGATTTGGGTGGCAGTCCTGGAGACTGATTCACATGCAATCTGTTAAGGGATAAGTGCAGGAATATCAATGAGCAATCTGATTTTGGGTAGTGGTCATCGGAACTGCTGAACACGCAACATGGAAACATATAAGTGGACGGAGATCACAGGTGTAGCAGTCTCCACAAATGCCACCCGAATTACACTGCGTCATACTGGAAGATGTGTGTGTCAGGGAAGTGTTCAGAGAACCTCAGTGGCAACCTGGCAGCTAATGGTTTCAAACCTGAGGCCTTGCAGACTTAAGTTTGCTTTCTTTCTTTTCGCTGAAATGCTTCAGAAAATTGAAACAAGTCAGTATTTCCCTGTTGGTTTGTAGAGTTCATACAGTAGCCACAAAAGCAGCACAAACCGTCAAAAGGAATCGTTTGTTCAGTGGTGTTGGCAGTCATCTTGACATTTCTTTTCCCACTTTGTCAGCAATCCCTTCAACATTTTCCTGATCTGTTAATTTTTTTTGACATTCCTATTCTGGTCCCTTGCAATTATAATGCCAGCCTCCTGGATTCTTTCATCTCTTGCAGAGCTTCCTGTTTTTTTCAGATCCCCAGTGCCAAGTGAAACATCACAGCACAGCTCATTTCTGTGTTGTAGACCGGGCCTTGCTGTTAAACATCTATATTTCTGCCCCCCAACTTTTTGTGATGCAAGTCGTTGGCATCACCCTTATATTATTGTCTTCTGCTTTGAACCCCAAAGCTATCTTACAAAATATGTCCACCAGTGTCCAATATGGCACAATTGCTCTTCCACTAATTAGCATTCCTAATGTTGCCCCCGCTGTCTTCACTCAGCATTCCATGACTAACTTTTTATCATCCAATTCAAACTTTTCTTAATTTACTCTATTCATCAGCTCTTCAAAGTTCTCCCTCCATATTCTCAGCACTCTTTGTCTAGTCAACCAATACAAGGCTCTGTTCTGCGAATTGCAAACCAAAAAAAAGTGATGATGGTGCTGAAGGTATTCAAAATGTTAGAAAATGACTGTGACTCCTAGAAAACCAGTACGGCTTCTAATATCTCCTATTTCTGAATAAAAGCTCAACCTGTTCTTTATTGTTATCCTATTGATCTATTGTACTATTTTTTTTTTCTGGGACACCAGGATCTGCAGCCATTGTGAGTGCAGGATTTTTATTTTCATTACACAAGGCATTTCATGGTCCTTTCACAATGGCATTTCCAAAGCCGTCTCTTTATACAAATGCTAATAATCAAGAGTTATTTCAACTTAGTCCAAGTTTTATAATGCTTTGAAAATACATCCGTCCACAAAGCACTAGACAGACAATTTTACATGTGTCATTTAACTTTAAACTACTGAACTGCAATAATGAATTTTCTTCATCTCTCCCTTTTATAGACTCTTTCTTGCTAATTGTTGAAAATAATTGAATGCTAGTGGTACGTGCCGGTTACAATTTATTATTTTCTGATTTCTTATAATTGTCAAAATATGCAAAAGTTAATTGCTCATCTGTGCAAATGTTCCTTTTTTGTGACTTGTAATTATGAATTGTTTACCATTCACTGCACTCGATCACACAGATTGTGCCTTTAGTTCCTCAGCTTTCAAAATAAAGTGATTGGTGTCTGGAGTGAAGTACTCAATGGAAATGAGTTCCTGTTATAGGCCTGCATGTAGAAAAATAAAGGCTTTATGTTATTTTGTGGTGACTTCAAGAAAGAGGAACAAAGTATAGCCTGATATTTAAAAAAATAGATATAATTATTCTTATGGTATATTGGCCCCTTATTGTTATTATGAAATAACAATAAAGTGATATTTCTGTAGAACTATATATCATGCATACAAAATCGGGTTGCATGAATATAGACAAATTAACATAACCAAGATATTGAAATAATTATATAAATTACTGAATCAATCCTGGAAATGCATTGCAGTTCTGCTGATAATGAGCCATAAATGCGGTAATATTTGTTTTTCTTTACACCTTATGAATTTTTAGTTTGATTGAAAGATTTAAAGCTTCTTCACCCAAAATGTTATCTCTCTCTTCTACATGCTTCTGTCTCCATGTACCCCCCATAGCTGTATTCACATGGGAATAGTCATATCAGGCAAAAGAGCCGTTTCTTTGATGCCTCTTGCGATGCACTCAACCACATATCAGTGATCTTTCTGCGAATCATAAGGTGTTTTCGGTCTTACATCAGACAATCTCACCCAAGACACTTCACTAGAGATGATCAGACTTGCACATGTGCCTTTGTAGTAGTGCCTCAAGCATTTCTGTTATTTTCAGCAATTTTAAGGCCTTTTGTGCTCCATTCACCATTCGTGAAAGCATCCCTTTCTCGGCCTCTGTGAGGCAGACACGTTTGGCGTACTGACCTCGCTTCGTGCTTCCACCCAAATTTAAATGGAAAAATAGGAGCGCCACAACAAGCTGCCACAAAATTGCTTGCAATGTTTTCGAGTAATGACAGTCCAAAGTCCAAATTCCTCTTTTAATGACCACTCCCAGTGATTGGACATGGGGTTCAGCTCATTAACAGCACGGACTGGAGTATTTTAAAATTTGTTTAATCAAAAGTAAACAGATGGTTTCCTTTGACAAAAAAATATGTAATTATTACATATGTTTCCACATTTTTATATATTGTATTTTCACAACCATAAGGCACATCGTAACAAAAAAGGCGCAGCCTCAGTTTTGTGTGCTATTGCTATATTCAACATGCACATAAGGTGCGGGTTTTATATACAATACACGCTCACACCTCCCTCTTTAACGTTCTCATGGTCTCCTCTACTACGTCCGCCGCACAACAAAAACACACACACACACACACACAAGCATTTAAGGGGTTGTATTTAAAAATAGAGCAGGAGTAAAACAACGCCCACATTTCCCCCTTTAACGTTCTCATGATGTTCTCTACTACATCCACCTTACAACAACACACATAGGGCACACTGCACTATAGGCGCCGCACATTTTCGAGAATATCTAAGACTTTTAATGCGCCTTATAGTCATGAAAATATGGTATATATATATATATATATATATATATATATATATAGTCATGGAAATAAATATTAGACCACTCTTTCTTTAATTTCTTGTCCATTTAAAAGTCTGCTTCCACTTAATCTACATTAATCTGGACAAATATAATAACAACCAAAAAGGCTCATAATTAAGTTTAAGAGCTGATTTCTGGCCATTTTGCATGGTTTTATTGACAGTGACAAAAAACACTTCCGTTCCTACATCACTAGCAATAACATTGTACTGACAAATACAGTGCTTTTAGTCATTGCATGGTTTTGTGTTCATTGTTTCCCCCAGGTGATAAACCTTTAGTGGAACAAGGCATTAAGATGAACAAGGAATTGAAGAAAAC
>JAFBJS010007987.1:33309-54004 GCA_016785265.1 Paraplagusia blochii | reverse complement strand
TTTTAGGTAGAAAATATACATATATATAATACATATATATATTATATATATATATAAATATTACAAGGCAACCATAATGTTTAATGGGAGGATCATATCATACAAAATCTCCAGAATTGACAAAGTAATGCTTTGTTACAACACTGTAATCTGTTCTGACCGCAGCCTGTGGGTCTCAGGTTGGTGGTTGGGAGCAGTTGTTGGAAGCAGTTTTTTTTCTGAGGTCAGATTTTCAGCAGCTGTTAATAGTTTACCTGCTTTATCAGCTGTAAGATCATTCGTCGTTAGTAATGAATGATTTCTATAGTTGTGTTTTACTCGCTGCTGTGGGTGGTGACTTGGCACAAGGATTCAGCAGCAGCCCTCAGCAGCAATAGTGACACCTTTTTGGAGAGGCTGCACTGGAGAGTGTGCTGATTACCAAAGACAGGGTAGAGACTTGAAAGAGCAGGGAAGAAGTGAGCATCGCATACTTACACATACTGTAGGAGGAGGTTCATCGTCTAACTTACTCTAAGAATGACATTTTCTTCAGTCAGTGTTTCTCTCTAGATAGAGTAGATAGATGGATGGATTACGGAAGCATATTGCTGCCACTCTTAAGTGAAAAAACAGCTTAGTACACGGGTTTCAAACTCGTTCTTTGAGGGCCGGTGCGGCTGCAGGTTTTTGTTCCAACCTATCCAGTGCAAACTAGTTGACCAATCAGCTGTCTGGAGACACAGATCAGTTGATTGAAAATTCAAGTCAGGTGTGCTGCTGGTTGGTTGGAACAAAAACCTGCAGCCACACCGGCCCTTTGTGGAACCAGTTTAACACCCCTGGCTTAGTATCTTGTATATTTTGTGAGTTTTAAGTTATTTTGTAATACCCATCAAGTTATTGCATGATAAGTGTTACGTTATTTCTTTATAGTATGATGTTTTTCGTGATGGTATCACGCCACTTCCAGGGAGTTGGATTAGTTCCTCCTTTCTGTGTTTTGTCGCGTCGTGTAGTTAGTAAAGGCACGCACACCATCAGTGTGGGTTTATGCAGAAACTTTACTGGAACTCTTACAAAAATAAACCTACCACGTAGAGCAATACAGGTTATGTGGTTAAAAATCATTGTGCTTAAAAATCAGTCCAAATCCAAATACATAAAAATCTCATCCACTGAGCCCAGTTATTGTAAATTCTGACCCTGCCTCAAGCCAACCATCAATATACAATTGAACTGAATCCTGTAAACAAGCAATATCCTAGCAGGTGGACTTCAGTTTAACATTTAATCCATCACATAATAAAATAAGACTCATCACGTACTTTAATACAAATATATCAAGAAATAATGTTAAACGTATCAGGGAATAAGCTGATACTATCACAAAACAACATAATACGTATCATGAAATGATGTGATATAATCGCAAAATAACTGAGCCAAGTCATTGTCTCCAAAGATAGATAGATGGATGAATGGACGGACGGGTGGACGGAAGTCTGGATGGATAGATAGATAGATAGATAGATAGATAGATAGATAGATAGATAGATAGATAGATAGATAACCATTGTGTGAAGAGTAATGTTAATGTTTTAGTATCCATGTCATATCTCTTAGGTATTAAGTTCTCCATGCAGGAAAAGTGGAAACCTAACACATAGCTAGTCGCGGTGTAAGATGTCATCAGCGGAGAAAGCTGTTTGATGTCCTGAACTGTTTGTGCTTCCCAGGTTCAAGGTGAGGACAAACATGAATCTGAACAAGGCTTTGAGTTCAGTTCTTTTTCAGGCATCCATCACTGGTTGTTTAGTCATACAACCTTGTCGCCTGGTTTTCTTCATACATCCTTATAGGTGTCTACCATTATGTAAGGATAAGTAATTCAATACATAATTTATTACATGTATGGCTGGGGAATATATACCTACATATGTCTCATTCACAGGTAAAGGAAAACATGTTACATAGTCAAAATGAAGCAGCATAACTGATAAGTTAGGGTTAGACATGACATTTTTTTTTTTTTTAATTTCAATAAACAGTCATCCGTTGTGGTGCAAAGTCAACTAACTGAGAATGTAATTCTTCCCCAGTGTCTCGATAAACCTGCACTGGCCGGTCCGCTGCTTTTGAAATATTACCCCATTTCTCACCTTTTCTTAAAAAAGTCACTGTTCTAGTTCACAGGGTTTTGGTTTTGATTCAGGAACATAAGGCAGTGGGCCTTTACATTCTGGGTTGTGTCACGCTGCTCAACACAGGTGTCGTGTTACACTTCCTGAATTTAATCACGCAATTGTGATCTGTAGAGGCTCCAACTTTGTTTGATTTGCTTTACGTGGCACTTGACGGAAGTGTTGCATCGCTGCTCATTTTTCACTGTAGATAAAAAACTTTTCAGCACTGTACAAGACACATTCGGCCAACTACAGAGTGAACTGCTCGCATCTTACGCAGTGCTGTTATTCAGTCACAGCTGTACAGACAAGGCAAGAAAAAGGCAGTTTCTATTTCAACTGTATTGGTATATATTCGGGGGCCCGACCCCTAATTTTATATGTGCAATAATAACACATTCAGACTCATAAAAACACAAGACATAATGGAAAATTGTACATAGTACAACGATATTGTCATGGGGTTTTTTTGATGTTGAGAGTTGACACAACACTCATGGTTTTCCTAAAATATTCCTTCTGCTTACCTGCATTCGTTTTAACCAGTCAGTCTGACAAAGAGTACAAAAAAAAATGAGATATACACCCAAAAGATGATCAAAACACACTTGGCCTCTTTCCTACAATATCCCAGGACCCAGCTGCGTAGGAACCAGTATGATCAAGGCACATTGATCCACAGTTAAAGACGTTGAAATAAGGCTGAGAATCTCAAGTATGCTGGAATAAGGAACTTGGATGCAGGTAGAAAAACAGCAAGTACTTTTGACTGATGGATAAAAAAATATGAACTATGTTGCTGTAGTTGAAGGCATTTTGTTTGCCAAAGGGCTGGAGAGTTCACAATAATGAGTGTCTGCAGGCAACAGTGCTCACTGCTGAGAAATACGGATACTATTCTATTTTGAAATCCCATCTGTGAGGCCTCTGATCATATCAGAAGTATTTGGCAACTATTTTTCATCAACATTTAACAACTGACCCTTTCAATTCAGATTTATAATATTTTTTCCATATATGATCAAAAAGATGACCCAGACCTGTGCAAGTTAACCAGTCTCACTCTGCGATCAATTTCTTTTGATGCACAAGGAAGCATCGTGTTTGAGGTGTTCCCTAAAAAACAATCAGACGTGTGTGTCTCAGGTGTGTATCCAGTTCAATTCAAATGTTGCCAATTAACCTATCAGAAGACATGACATCACCACCTGGGCATTTCTACATTGTTGAAAGGCACACAAACTGCAGTGTAAACTTCTGATTGGATAAGTGCAATTAAAATATTGAATAAAAGCTCTCTCTCTGATTAATTTGGAATAATTTTGAAATTATTTTACATATTCAGACAGACATGAAAAAGTTAAAGTGAATGTCTGATTTCATGTCAGGCTATAACAAAAAAAAAAGATTGCATCTATTCCTAAAGTGTATGTAAATATACTGTTTCTATTGTATGTAAATATATATATACATACTATAAATGTGTGTATGTGTGTGTGTGTGCAGTGGTATACAGCTGTGGGACCGTGGACTGGTACCAGTCCATAGGTCAGTTGGTACCCGGCCAAAGAGAGATAATGCTTAACTTACATTAAAACACTGAACGGTGTTTTATTTCGAAAAATAACCAGATCCACTTGTGTTCATGACTTCAAGCCAGGTCCAATATGTTAAATAAATAGCAACTGGCCGCATCCTTGTGCCACCAATCACAGAGTAGTCATCCTCTGTCTGATGGAGGACGTCCACATCGTAGTGGCTTTTTAATGAAACAGTGCCTTTAAAACTGCTTCACCGCTTGGAGGTGAGGAGCTCTTCATTAAAAGACAAAAAATATTAAATGATTATCAACTGTGTATGCTATTTAAGTTGCATACATAGTTGATAAACATAGATTATTATATACTTTAAAATACCAGTTATATGCCAGACATCTCTAAGACCATGAAAAAAATTGCCAGACATTTAACTGGTCCGTGGCACAATCAAGGTCGGTCAACACTGATATACAGTATATAAAGACATCACTGATAAAGACAACTGATTTATTGTCCATTACTGTTAACTTTAGAGCTGGCCGGCTCATGATTCACTCATCTTTGAATCTGACTTGAATGAAATCAATGTCTCCATTAAGCTGCAGCCCAGAAGTCCTCTGGACCCTGTTAGGTACAGAGGGTTTATTGATACATTGAACGGATTTAGTCAGTCAGTCAGGGAAACTATATATTAATATTGCCAAGGACAAATTATTGAACACTGTTGTTTATATCTTCCTTCTTCATCAATAATGCTGCCCATGTTTAGAATAATAGTTATGATAGTGACCCGGTTTGTCAGGAATTACTGAGAAAGGTGTTATTACGTATGTCTTTTAGAGAAATTAGATGTAGCATTGTATATACTTGAATGAATATATCTATGTGTTTGAGTCCTTAGTTGACACTAAAGCTGTTCCTTAATTTTCTGAAGGAAGCTCCCGAGGTATTAATGAAGTCAGAGTTAATTAAGTTAAAGATAATCTAATCTAAGCTGAGTGCGTGAAGGGAAAAGTTGTTTATGCTTTCCAGACGCTATTGCTTAGAGAATACAAATGCCCAGAAAAAAAAAAAAGCCAAAAAAAAAAAAAAAAAAAAAACATGCAATAACTTGCTGAAGCACTGGGGCTTTAGATGTGAAGAAGAAGAAGAAGGAGAAGAAACAGCAAAGTACAATATACAAATATCAACTTGAAACTTTATCGGTTTGAGTAGAATGATCCAGCTGTCAAAATGAACGTGTTTGAGAAAAACACAAAATCAGCAGAATTTTAAACATGTTTGATTTTCACCCGTACGGTGAGGTAGTAAGACAGCAATTTTGAGGTGATAATCGCCTTTCATAAACCCTGTGTACAGCGCACAACTCAAGCAGACAATCATGACCTACAATTGTCGTATGACTTTGTGGCGAAATCCATGCGAGCGTAAGCTGGCCTTTCCACTTGATGGTCAAGCCACTTATTCTTGCAAGAATCATTTCTTTTCACCTTGCAAACACAGCTTAAAATCTTATCTTAACACCCAGTATGAATAAATGGAGGTTTTAGCTCCAGGTCCAATGCCTGCGCTCACGTCGCATCAGCTTCTGTGAGCACAGGGGAGTAAGTAACTCACCAGCTGACAGGCCGACTGACACAATTACCAAATGGATTGTGAGAGGATGTAGACTGATTAATATTGCTGAATCAGCTTTACTGATGTTTTGAAAGTCCTGACGCAGCGTCAAGACTAACAATAACGTCAACAGTATATTTATCGGGAAATGCTCGTCCCTCTTTTCTAGCAATATATTATTTTTGTCATATTTAAATTGATTAATTTATCTCATAATTCCATGATTGATTTTATTAATAATGATTAATTGTAGGCTTTCACTTTGGGCAAGAGGTAATGTCTCTGTCTTTGGTGTGAAACTCCAGGGTTCACCTTCTGGGCAAGTACGTTAGGACGGTTTACTTCCAGTGGGCTCACCACCCGCAGGGAGGTGCAGTGTGATTTGGGTGGCAGTTGTGGAGACTGCTGCCCTCGCAACCCATAATGGATAAGTGGATGAAAATGGACAGGCGGACAGATGGTTAATTGTGTTTAATCACAGTTGCCTTGTTATTTAACATTAACAGTGACTTGACTTGTGCCTTTTGAAGGAAAAACTTAGTTATATGAGGATATGTATATATATATATATCATTTCATGTTGTATGAAGGTCAGAAGGTGTGCCCTAAAGCAGAGGCTAATTCACATCCATACAATTAAAACAGAACTGACCATTTATTGGTCTGTATCAGACTTGTATACATAAAACTCCAGTATGTTCTGCATTAAATTTAGGATTTAGGAGCTATAATTACAGAAAAAAAAATTTGTATTAACTTTTTGTGTCAACTTTCACAAGTTTGATTTTTTTAACAAATATTTAATTTCAAAATATTTTAATTAACTTTATTAGATTTGAAAAACACTCATAGACCTATATAAATAAACACCAGAACAATATCTTTGTCTTTGGTTGAAATGTGATTTTTTTTATATATATACTTTCATTTCTTTTTATTCAGCGGTGGTTACAGCACAGAAATCTCTCACATCAAATCAGTGTTTTAATAAACAGCTCTTAATAGAGCCGATTGAACAAAATAGATATGAAAAACAAGTGTTGCACTGAGATTTCTTTAGAATTTAATTTGATGTGACCTAAAAATGGCCATTCAATTTCAATGGAAATTTAACATCAAGACACGAGAAGCAAACAGGACAATTTGGAGTCCTCGCAGATTTACAATACAGAAATCACCGTTCCTTAAAAAGTAATACATCTGCCTTGTCCCAGAAAATTTAGTGCACTCAGTGCTCCATAAATGCTTTCGTGAAAAAATAAATCACGCTCACTCATACAGCCTTGAAATGTCAGATTCCCTTCCTCAGTTTTGCACTGAACCAATTGGAAGATATGACTGATTTAATAGGAGCTTTAACAGGAGGAGAAGGATGAAATGGAAGCACTGAAAGCGTGGGTATTAATAGATGGAATCAAGGGAGAGTCACTGGGGGTTCGGTGAAAGACACAGGGAGTAAAGATATTAACATAAGAAGAGCTGAATTGAAATGGAACCAATTTGCATCAGTTCCCAAACGCCAGGGTGATGAAGCCTGACAGAGGCTGATAAGCATAGGTGAGGGGGAAAAAAGCAGTGGGCTGAGTTATACTGGAAAAGAATAATCCGGAAAACTTGCAGGATCCCACAGCCTATAAACAGGCCACTGTCAGTAGAATGGCCCTCAAGGGACAAGCTGGCGATAGCTGCGATTTTAATGACCCTTGTATTGCACAGATGGCGGTCGGAGTAGGTACAGAGGTGTGTCACCCAGGCTTCTGAGTCCGGCTGTTTGTTTTTGTTTTTTTTCTTCCCTGGGATGTGATTTTTTTTTTTTCTTCCTCGGAATTTTGTTTTTTTTTTCATGTTGTGGAGCTGCATCTTCTTGTTACTTTTGAAGGTGCTGACAGCTTTCATTTTCCCGAGTTGACAACTGAGCCCTTGAAGTGAAGGGCATGCTCTTGGCAGAGGACATTTTGAACATTTCATTTGCGGCAGTCCATCACGTCTCTGGTACACCCACGGAGACTCTCCATGATTCTACTGTCTTTCTTTGGTCCATCGGTAGAGTGACTGATCTTAGCGTATGTTAAGTCAATAGGACAACTGTTTGAGTGCTTTGCTATTGATTTTTTTTTTTTCTTTCAGAGTGCAGCGCTAACAAGAAGCAGATTTTTTTTTTTTTTCTTGCATCAGGTGCAAGGCCTATTGATGTGTGTCTTGGGAAATATAAGTTTTTACCAAAACCATACAGGAGTATAGGCCGATTTAAACGTGGTCGCTAAGGTGGAGAGAGAGAGAAACATTTCTACTTCAGGGAACTCAATACAGGGAGAAGGGTGCTCTGATCACATTGTTTATGACTTGGCAACAGTGGCTTGTTGCCTCTGGGCATAAACTAAAGGCCAACAGTGCTTAAGTTGCACAGTGCAACACCTCTGAATGACAAACACCAAAAAAAAAGGAGTGCACTTTGGACACACATGGTTCCATTCATGCTGCCTTCAGACTGCTTTCATTCTCTCTATGTGAAAATAGACCCTCATGTTTCTTCAAAATAATGTAATAAAATAATAATTAGGTGAACATACTTTTTGATACCTATAAATGACAAAGTGCAAAAAGATCTATATATGTGAGGATGATGTTAAGTGTAAGTCTGTTCAGTATCAGAAAGCGACATTTAAGTATCTAAAGACATACTCTTGTTGTTTAGTTTATTTAAAGGGGACAATGCAATAAAACACAATATTGCACAGGGTTAAAAAAGCCAGAAGGCTAGTTTTCATATGTAATCCCCTGGCCATGATGTAAAAAGGCGAAAAACACAAAATATACACAAGATATATATGTAAACACATATACTGTAAATTTAAAATAGAATTACATTACATCTTTACATTTAGATCTGAACATTGAATGTGAAAACATAAGAGGCTTTTCTTGTAGTGTTGGCAGTTGAAGTTATTGATGAGCCACATTTTCATTTTTTTTTTAAATTGTAAGTAGGGAAAGCAAACTCCTTGTCATTGTGACATTGTGATTCACACCACTGCACACAACGAAATGAGACGTCTGTATTTAACTCATCCCCAAAGCAAATATTGGGCAGATTTGAGCGCCCGAGAGGGATTGTGTGGGGATGATGTCATGCTCAGTGGACCTCAATGGCTACTTGGCAGTTGGTGGATTTGAACCTGGAACCCTCCAGACACCATTGGTCCATATCACAGAGCTGTAATGCGATGCTTGGTACTAGTTTACCAGAAGCCAACCATAGACATGACCACAGGTGTTAAACTCAGGCCGCAGTGTAATTTTATTTGGCCCGCAAGATCATATTAAATATGTACTAGAGTTGGCCTACCAATATAAGCCCTTTATACAGGTAGGATTTGTAGTATTAGTGATGCATTGCCTTTGTTCTAGCACATATTTTTTGTTTTTTGGTGTAAAAAAACATAGAAACATCAAAAAGCTCTAAATGGCTAGAGACAAAGACAAATACCACTGATGTGTATTTGATTTTAGAATTAATTTTTCATGTGTTAATAAGATGAAGTCGCTGTTCCAGATTTAATGTTCCCAAAAATCAACATTTAAACAGGGGTGACACTTAAAAAAAAAAGGCAAGCCAGGCAGTTGCTTGGGGCTACAGCCACTAGGGGGCTTAGTCAAGGCACTTCTAGGGTGGGGTCTCTAGTGATATTTTGCTAGGCGAGCCAGGAGACCTTAGCACCGGCCCTGCATTTAATATCTTGAGAAAATATTATATAATACAGCTTGTTTGTCACTGAATATTCAGTCTGACCCATGACTTTATGACAGTGTTTAATTGTGGCTCATTGAGTTTGACACCCCTGACATAGACCATAGGTCGGTCACTTTCTTTCCTCTTATTTGTAAATATTTTGTCGTTGTAGATCAATAATGCCAATGATTATTGAAGGTTGTTAAGCCTCGAAATGTTTCCCTAAACATATTTCCTGATTTTGTTTTAGCCTTAAATACATATTATTTCTTTAAAAAAATCACAAATTCCCCCTCTGTTAAGAAAATTATTACACTTCAGTATGTTACTAAAGACACATGGACCAGCAGTGTTTAATGACGAAGAATGGACACAATGTAGTCTTCAAATGCCAAAGATTTTTATTGCATTAAGAAATCATAATTATAATAATAATAATAATAATTAGAACTATATTAATCCCTAGGGAGTATCCTTCGGGAAATTATGCCTTCGCATTTAACCCGTCACCGCAGGGGTCCTTGCAGACCCAAGTCCGCTTCCTTAACAACTACGCCACAAACTGCCTTGAATGCATGTCCCTGACTGGAAATCAATCCGAATCCTAACCCACTAGACCACCAGGGATATATTGAATAATTATGCAATTTCAAGAGGTGTATCTTCTTTTTTTTTAAATAGCTCATGCAATGTACTTGTGATGCAGTGATAAACTAATAATCTTTACATTAAGCAGAGATGGATTATTTTTCCATCATAAGTGGACCTGATATTTTGGAGTGGTGCTTTGCACACAACATTGACAAATGATGTGAAAGAAAACTGTTAAGTAGCATAAGTGCTACTCATTTTAAATAGTCCTGCTGTGGAATGTTGTTCGCTAATCTTTCAAGCACAGATTACAACTGGAAATGGAAAAAGAAAAAAAAAAAAAAACCCTACAAATCAGCTGTGTAAAACTCATGTCTACCAGAGGGCACATCAGCAACACACTTCACCTTGAGGGACCGGTTTTAAAATTGTATACATCGTGGGGGTGCCAAACCACTGGTCCAAGGACCATATCTCCTCCATAGGACATTTGGTCCAGGGCCTCAGTGGGACTCAGGGGAAAAACATGCTTGAAAGATGCTTGATACTAGAAAATCCATCTTATTTCCTCCCTTAATTAAAGATTAACTGTCAATACTTATTGAGTGCCAGGTTGAAGGCTATAGGTATGATATAATTTATTGCTGTTAAATTTTTCATACTATTTTCACGGACCGGTTGTTAAGTTGTGGCAGAAAAATACCCTTTATTAAAAGTAAATTTCCGGTGTTCTGACACATCTGTTGCCCATTTATTGTTGACTGGCACGATTCCTGAACTCTGCATTTTAAAGTAGATCACTGATGTGTTTCATGTTCTACCATCTTATTCCTATTTATAGATCATTAAAGCTGTCTGTCATTAATCTGTCGGTTTTTGACTCTCATATTGTTTCTGACAGATTCTCCTTGATTGAAGTAATTTATTACACCCTGGTATGTTACCAAAAGGCGGCAATTATTAAGAAAGCAAATTTGGGTTTTCAAGGCTTTGGATTCGTATCCATCAGCTGCCAGGTTGCCACTGAGATGTGCTTTGTCACAGGAAGTATGGCACAGTGTGATTTGGGTGGCAGTTGTGGAGAGACCTGGTGACGGATTAAGAGGATGAAGATGAATGAATGTGTCCCCGCACCAGTAGTCTTTATTGAATGAAGAAAAAATGGGATCAATGTAGTCTTTGAATGTCAATGTAGTTTTATAAGATGTGTATAAGAGACAGCGGACCGGTTGTTCTATCTACGTATCTATATTTGATGACTTGTTCACCTTTAGTGAAACAGATCCTTGCGATTATATGGAATATTGCCACATATATAACCTACAGAAATGGTTAATATATACAATTACACAATCCATACTTTTCTATTTATATTATATATGTGACATTAAGTATTAAACAGGACTCCGCATTGGGTTATCAGGGCACAGGTTTCTGGTTTTATTATCTATCAACACTGCAACTGAAAAAAAGATCCTAAGAAATGTGTTATGTGAAGCCAAGAAACTGTCTAATAGTTTTAGTGATTTTATTCAGACCTTAAAAGCACTGGAAAATGGAAATCCTTGCACTAAAACATACACTTTAGTTGAGTTTGTTCCTTATTTTTTAATAAATCAAGTCAAAATATGCATCCTTCTTTGCTTTCCTAATCCCCTTTATGGATTGTGTAATATTTCCTATTTGGCTACATAATTACAAAACATGTTTTTCAAAGCTGTTTTCCAGACAAACAATTTAGGGGTTGATGAATGTATTGAGCGGTTAAACAAAACTTCTAATAACCTCAAACTAATTTCAGCCCTTATTCGAGTTTAATTATTAGCTCCTATTTAAAAAAAAAGAAGAACATAATTAAGGTTGTTGAAGCCTCTGCAATAATAGGAAAAACAAAAAAATAACGTGCACAGATTACATACCCAAAGACAGAGCCCTTACCGAAAAGGATTAATTTGTTTTGTAAGAGAACAGAACGTCTGGAAAAAAAATAAACATTGAACCAGAGGAAGGGATTGAATGGCTTTGTGGGAATCAGTGGTGTGTCTGCTGTGTCTCCGACATCTGTGTCAGGCGCACAAAGGACACGGCCTATGGCTGGGATGGGAAAATGAGAGATAAGATTGATAGAGATTGAAGCAGCGGGAAAGAGGGGGAAAGAAACGTGACCGTTGTTGCAACTTGTTTTCAATTCTGAGTGTCCTCGTTTCTCTGGAGTTGTAAATGATGAGGTTTTCAGGGTTGTGATTTTTTCTTTTAATCTCAAGGTAACGCTGATTGAACCTTTTTGTTTCTATGTTGCCCATTTATTGTTGACTGGCACGATTCCTGAACTCTGCATTTTAAAGTAGATCACTGATGTGTTTCATGTTCTAGATCATTAAAGCTGACTGTCATTGATCTGTCGGTTTTGGAATCTTATATTGTTTCTGACAGATTCTCCTTGATTGAAGTAATTTATTACACCCTGGTATGTTACCAAAAGGCGGCAATTATTAAGAAAGCAAATTTGGGTTTTCAAGGCTTTGGATTCGTATCCATCAGCTGCCAGGTTGCCACTGAGATGTGCTTTGTCACAGGAAGTATGGCACAGTGTGATTTGGGTGGCAGTTGTGGAGAGACCTGGTGACGGATTAAGAGGATGAAGATGAATGAATGTGTCCCCGCACCAGTAGTCTTTATTGAATGAAGAAAAAATGGGATCAATGTAGTCTTTGAATGTCAATGTAGTTTTATACCATTAAAAAGGCCATTTCTAGAGGTTTATCTTCAATATTCCCTATTTTTTTTCTCAAAGACTGCACTATTTATGCAGTGATAAACCAATAACGCTTACATAAACTCCAGACATTTTTCCACGATTGGTTGACATAATGTTTTCGTGCTTTGCACACAGCAGTGACTAATGATGTGGAAGAAAACTGTTCAAAAGTATAGTGCCAATCATTAAAAATAGTGCTGTGGAAAAAAACTCCAAATCATAGAACACACTGTCATACACTCCTTGTGTGGACTAGAATAAATATTTGTGTTGCGGGATTCTAAAGGCCACCACAGGGTTATACTGATAGACACAATTTATTCTGGGTTGTCTACTTGTTGTTCTTTTTTTATTAGTTACTAAACTCTGCATTTTGTAGGAGATCTCTGATCTCACCTTTAAAATATTTCAGGTTTTTAAGGTGACAGCGGCCTACATTTGTCAATACAAATATATTTTTTCTTTGGAATTTGCATCTCTGGCAAATGAAATGAATCCATCACTGGGCTGACAAGCTGCAGTTCTTCACACAGATGTAAAACACTCTTTCGGTCCAATTCCATTTCTCATTTTCTAATCTCAAAGCAACAGATTTTTATTTTCCTAACAGCATCTGGCAGCCCTTTGAAACCAAAATTTACTGTCAACCTTTCAAATTAGACAAGATTCGATGCAGTGCATTTGGCACAAAACAACCGCTTCGCAGATTTCTCCGCAAGTGAAGGGCATTGTTTAACTTTTAATACAATGTTACAGCGTTTCAGCCTGTAGAACCTGCAGGAACATTTGTCTGTGTACTTGGAGAGGAGTGTGAATCCAAAGGAGGTTCCAGCCCAGTGACAGCTCACTACATTGTTATCTGTAGTTCTACTGGTCAAAGGTCAATGCCCCCAAGCCAACTGTGACTGACAATGTATTTCATGAAAAATAAAGTTGCACTGTGTTCAAATAAGTGCAACAGCTGTTCCAAATGAAGGCAGTGAATACAGTCCTTTGTAAGAAATGAGCAGTTTCATTTTCAAACACAGACACACAAAGCTACAAAGAGAAGTACATTTATTAATAATTAGGATACATTACTTGTAAATTTAAAAATATGCATTTTATTGGCTATGAAGATGATATTAAGTGTGAAAAGTGTCTTTTTGTAAAAGCATATGAAAAACTTGATCTGTTCATTTACAGTTCACCATATTCAGACAGTTAGCTGTTCTGTCGAACTGTAATCAGCTAAAGAAATTCATGGTCAAATGAATCATTTGATTGAGACTTTCCATATAATCTGCTTGTGAAAGAAGAAACTAAGGATGGTTGCACCAGGAGAGGGTCTGACGTCTGAGGACAGTGGTGGAGAGGAGTGTGTGTCACATGACAATGATCTGCCTCCCATGTTCCAGACACACTTTCAGGCATACTCTGCAGCAGATCTGCTTTTATTCCTGAGACAGACTAAGGGATGCAGGAATGTGGATTTACAGAAACATTTCCCAGATCTGGAGGGGTTTCACACTTCTGCCAGATATTTTATAAGACATAGGACAACGTGACAGACCAAGAGGTCTTCAGGCTGCATAAACTGGCCGCTGTTTAGTGTGGCTTCCCTCAAACATCTCATCATCGATGCCTGAACATTGGTGGTGCCAGAGTTGAGGGGAAAAGAGCATTTCATTAAGATGTGGCCAATGTATAACTTCTTAAGTTTTAGTGGAGTAGTCACAGCTGTCACACCTACCTACCTACCTACCTACCTTCCTATCTATCTATCTATCTATCTATCTATCTATCTATCTATCTATCTATCTATCTATCTATCTATCTATCTATCTATTTATCTACCTACCTACCTACCTACCTACCTACCTACTTACCTACCTACCTACCTACCTACCTATCTATCTATCCTACCAATGTTCCTTGAGCCGTACTTTCTAGAAGGATACTCTATTAAGGATTAATAAAATCCTATCCATCCATCCATTGAGACGTAACAATGTGGAGTGTTGAAATTTTAGAAATGTAGTTACGGTACTTAAAATGCTAAGGAATGTAACAAGACAACAGTACAGTTAGAGGAAACCCTGCTTGGACAGAACTGACTTTGTTTTTGCTCTTGCCATCAGAAACATCCCTTGGTTCTTGTTAGGTATATAACATTACTGACAGACAGACAGCGAATACAAGTCAAGGTTAGATTATTAAAGATTGACGCCCATGAGGAAAATAAGGACTGGATTTTCTTTCTCCTTTATTGGTTCAGAAATAAGTTGGCCAACCGCATAGAAAAAACACTCCACTCTTCTCAATCATGAGTGGGACAAATATTCAGGGTTTTAACATGGAGTTTGGTTTGTTGAGTGTCAAAAAAAAACTTTATATGTTTAATTTCCAATGTCGGCAACACAGCAACCTCAGCAGCATGTGGACTCCCACATCCATCTGTCTCCAGCTTATGCACACTTTTAAGTTCAAAAAGTACAAGTTACCAACATGAAACATTTCACACTTTGCAACTAAAGAAAAATGTGAAGTTAAATGTAATTGGCTACATGAAAAAAAAACTGTAAAAAAAGTCAATGGTAGGTGATTCAGAAAGAATGGGTCCTGTTTTTTAATGTTGATAAAGAATAAATAAGATTAAATCAATCAATTGTGTTATAGGTTTACAGTTATATGAACGTGAAATGTAGAAATCAGATATTTGTGGGATTTTTTCTTTTTTAAATGGAAGCAGGCAGAGTTAAAGAAGCTGAGATTCTCTTTAGGAGAGACAAGGATGGACAGGATTAGGAATGAGGTGATTAGAGGGACAACACAGACAGGGAAGGTTTGGAGAAAAAGCTAGAGAAGACAGATTGAGATGGTTTGGACATGTTCAGAGGAGGGACAGTGGATACAATGGTTGAAGAATTATCCTAGAGATGGAGCTACCAGGTAGGAGACAAAGAGAAGATTGAGGGATGCAGTGAGTGAGGACATGGTATGTAGTTGGAGTCAGAGTAGAAGATACAGAGGACAGGGGGAGATGGAAAAGGATGATTAGCTTTGACAACCCCTGACAAGGATAAAAGAAACAATTCTTTATGAATGGAACATTCTTTAAGTCATGGTGTCCTAGTTTTGTTGATAACACGGCAACTTTGCTAATAACTATAGTTTTATTTATTTGTTTATAATTTTGAAAAAATGTTTCTCATGTAAGTCTGCAACTTTGATCAGCGGATGCCTTCTTTTCTTCTCCAGCATTTAGTCACAGGTATTGGATCAGAAAAGTATAGGTTTTTTTTGTGTGTTTTTTAATTTTTTTTTTTTTTTCATCTGGATTCACAAACTTCGATCTATACCTTTGCTGCCGACTTTTTTGTTCATGTTTTTTTTTTTTTTTTTTTCAAATATATTGAAAACACAGCTGCTGAGGGGGCTTCAACCCAGTTAAAGGAATGGAAACCAGAAATATACTGTATGCTGCTTGGAATCGGAGCAAAACCAAAAACAGTTTTAGGAGACTAATGACTCTGACTGAAAGCTACACAGAATTTTTACAGAGCAAAATAAAACTGGGATGAAGACACATTTCTGTTGAGGATATACTTTTTTGGAGAACCACTTCAAATGCCTGGTTGAAAACAGAGGTCGGAAATTGGTGTAAAAAATTAAATGCAGTAACAGAAAAATGGCGTTTGTGCTGCAGTCCACTGAGAAGCAAACAGAGGAGAGTGTAGGTAATGCAGCTTCAGTATGGAGCAGCAGTGTGACAGTTGATTGTCATATAGTCATACAAAATACCAGCACTGAGGGAAATAAGCTGCTGTGGAAAAAAAAAGAAGAAAAGAACAGAATGTGGCACAGCACAATTACTTGTGTGACCTGCAACAATCGATGTGAAAGTGGGTGCGATTGATCTGTTAGGTTAAGTTCTATAACTGTAAAAAAAAAAAAAAAAAACTTTTTCCAGACACTTTTAATGTTGTGTTTGCGTTTCTTAGTCTAGACATGGTATTTGTGGAGCCATAGTCTAGCTTTTTGTTACAGTTTCAAGGCATGTATCAATGTAGGGAATGAAGCATTGAGCAATTGTGGTGAAAGGAGTTCCTTGTACTGACATTACAGTGAAAGAATTTGAAATACAAATGAATACAATTGTTATTTACAGTATATAGTTACTTCAAGGACAACTGGACAGAGTAGGTTTCTTGAAGACGTTTCACCTCTTCATCCAAGAGGCTTCTCCAGTTCGAGGGACAAAACTTCACTGAAGGGACATCTTGCTGGAATCGTCCTTTAGAAAGCACAACACCAATTCGTCAAGCGAAGTATTCGTCGAACAGAAGAAGCCTCTTGGATGAGAGGTGAAACGTCTTTAAGAAACCTTCTATGTCCAGTTGCCCTGGAAATAACTATTTTTGGATTGAATGTCCTGAATGACCGAGAACCTGCACAGACATCTTGCGACTCACTTTGGACACGATGCACTACGGCCACTACAGAAGAATGATAAGTTTTTTTAGAAAATATGCTGACCATAAGAACCATCTGCCCTTCAACCTAAGGTGCAGATAAGAGAACATCACCCATCCCAGCTTTTGATTGGGTTCTTCAGTGAAAAGACAAAAAAAAAAAAATGTTCCAGGCTGTGCAGACTATTTTGGCGAATAGATGTTACTCACAGAAAAAAAAAAAACGATCAGTGCTACCGGAGAGATTTCCAGCCTCGTCACTGGAAATAAGGTCAAGGAATCGAACACTGACAGAACATGCAGTGTTCTGTCAGTGTTCGACCCAAGGGTCTGGATTGCAATTTCTGAAGACTCTGTGGTGCTGTCTATCGACTGCCTTATGAGTAAGGGAAAAACTGTAAGCTTATATAGACCATGCATTCATTTTCACCTCAGCGTAGCTGCAGGTCAATTGTATGAAAACATGGTCTTTTACAAACACAGCACAGAGGATCCTTGACATGAATGACTCTGATTAGTGATCTGATCAAGAGCAAAAAGATTCCAAAAAAAAAAACAACTGAAACTAAAGGAAGTGAATACTTTACAAAATCCAATGTAATGGGGAATATTAACGAAGTTGTCTTCAACTTTATCTTGACAATGAATTCTGCTCCACTCACCAACTGGTTCACATTCAATATGTGCTAAATGACCATGTATCAAACAAGGGAACAAGACTTTTCTAGTACATTTTTGGGAAGATGGTGACAAAACCAGAAAACGCCATATGGGTTTGAGAGCGTTGTAAGCTGACATATGCCTGTGCAGTTGAAATTTCAATTTAAAAGTTTCCAACAGCAGAAGCTGCTCTGCAGCACAGATTTAAATCATTTGTTTCAAGCTGAAAAAATTCTTTTGTGAAGGGCACTATACGAGGCCCTTTTGTCTTTTGAATAGACATTGTTGGTTCTGCAACAATGAACTATTTTCCCAGCATAAAGCCTTGGATTACCAGTGATTTTAACAACTGCCTCAATGAAAAGAAGAATTTGCTAAAAGAGATATCTATGGCTTATTTTTTAGGAACTCAAAGTCTAACTGATCCTCTAAAGCAGCAGTGTCAAACCCAGTTTCCACGATCACCGACCAGACTGAATATTTATTGAAAATAAACTGTAAATATTTTCCCTTCACCAGATATTTAATTCAAGGGCGGTTCTAGGGTCTCCTGGGGCTCCTAGCGAGATATTGCCGTCAGTGCCCACAGCAAAAAATAAATTTGACCAGGTCCCCTAGTGGCCAGAGTTGCAGGAAACTGCCTGGCTTGCCCGTCCTTGAAGTGACAATAAATTTAACATAGAATCTGGAACAGCTGCTTAATATTGTCAACACATGAGAAATGAAATCTGAAATGAAACACACATAAGTGGTATTGGTTTTTATCTGTATTCTTTCCAGATCTTTTTAATGTTTTGATGGGTTTTTTTTACAGACCAAATACAAAAAAAATCCCAAAATGTCTATAATATAACAGAGACTATGCACTAACACTACAAATCCTGCCAGTATATAAAGCCTATATACTGGTGGGCCAACTCTAGTACATATTTAATGTGCCGGATTTGGCACAGCCTCAACTGTCATCTTAGAGATGAAAAATTAAAAGTACATTTAATGGTTATATTCAGTGACAGGTTGTCAGGTGAGACACAGCCTCACTTATCATTCAGGAAATATAAAATTACAAAGCGAATAAATGGTTCCTTTCAGTTATGGGAAGCTGCAGAGGATAACCCTCCCTGTCATCTTGGAATATATTCAATAAATATCAATCTAATGGTTTTATTCAGTGATGTGCAGTTAGTTGAGGCCGTTGAGAAACAGCCTCGAATCTCGATTGATTTCATGATTTGAATATGTATATTCAGTGACAGGGTGTCGGGGGGGCAGATCGGGCAGGTGAGGCACAGCCTCACTTGTACTTTAGGACATATAAAATTTAAAACGAGTAAATAGTTAGAATCTGTGACATTAAATAAGGGGAGGCAGGTGAGGCACAGCCTCAACTGCAAACTTAAAAATATTGAATTTATTATAAATGTAACGGTTATATTCAGGTTTGTGTTGTCCGTGAGGGATGTGAGGCACGGCCTCAACTGTGATCATAAGGATATTGAATTATTTGTAAATGTAATGGTTATATTAAGTGATGTGCAGTCTGTGATGTAGGTGAGGCACAGCCTTAACTGTCATTTAGGAAATTTAAAGTTACAAAAGGATTCATGGGAAGAAGAAAGGGCTAAACCTACATGTCATCTTGGAAATATAAAATCAAAAATGAAGTAAATTGTCTTAATGAGCTGCCACAGTCAAAGATTTTTATATGTCATCTTGGCAATGTAACGTTTAATATATATCTCTTGGATATTTTCAATGACTTGTAGTCTGGTGAGGCAGAGTCATAAGTGTCATCTTAGAAATATATATTAAAAAGGATTTAATGGTTTTATTTAGTGAAATGGAGTTACGTGATGAACATGTCATTGTGGAAATTATAAAATTACAAATTAATTAAATAGTTATAATCAGTGGCATAAAGTCAAAATATGAAATGATTATCAATTAAATCGTTTTATTTAGTGATGTGGAGGCAGATGAGACAGGGTCCATGTCTTCTTGGAGATAGAAAATTAAAGGAAAATAAATTTAGCTCTGTAAAGTCATTCAATATTCAATAAAATTCTGTCAGTTGAGACACAGTCTAACTCAGGCGAGGCAAACATTTGAGTAGATTCCTGGATCATTTCGCCTGCTTTTTTTTTGCATTCAAGTTTGGCTTGTTGCATGCAGTTAGCATACAATGACAATGAAATGCAGCAGCCATGATACAAACACTTCTCCATTTGACAATCCCCCACATGACCAGTACATCTCCAGTCTAACCAGGACACCTCTGGAGCGCATTTGTGTTGCAGAACCAAGACTTGTAAAATAAATAAAACCAAATATTATCTAACAAACCTGGTGGTGAAGTCTGACTGACCATAAGCCAGTACTTATTTCAAACATTAGAGCACTGGTGTGAAGTGAATATGGCAGCGAGCAGTGTATGCAGCCAACGCACAAATTTGCGTCATTCATATTCCTCATATCAAGCAGGCTTTTGGAATTTCAGACCTAACGTTGGGAAATCCTCTGCAAATGCAACACTTCTTGAAATTTCAGCATCATATGTTTTGCAAATCCTTGATGATGTGTGGTTTGGAGACACCAGCAATAGGTAGAAAACAGGAGGTACAGGTGGAGGAGTTAAAGATGCTGAGGTTCTCTTTAGGAGAGACAAGGATGGACAGGATTAGGAATGAGGTGATTAGAGGGACAACACAGACAGGAAGGTTTGGAGAAAAAGCTGGGAAATCTAGAATCAGATGGTTTGGACAGTTTCAGAGGAGGGACAGTGGATACATTGGTAGAAGAATGATCCTAGAGATGGAGCTACCAGGTAGGAGACAAAGAGGAGATTGATGGATGCAGTGAGAGAGGACATGAAGGTAGTTAGATGTAGATTAGAAGATACTGGGTGGGATGGAAATTGTTGACTCACTGTGGCAGCCCCTGAAAAAAGGGTCAAAAGGAGAAGATGTTTTGCAAATCCCTATCTGTGGGTCTTTCTCAAATATAGCAGCACCTTCAGACAAGCCCTTACAGCTTGCTGGTTTTTGCTTGCATTAAAAACCTATCAAAATCTTTTTCAACCATTTTGTTTTGGTGAAAAGTAGAGAACCAAAAATTCACAGTTGGGCCATTTTTAGCTGGAAATATTTGCTGGCTGAAAATTCAGTGTATGTCTAGTTTTAATC
>JAFBJS010007987.1:22500-33286 GCA_016785265.1 Paraplagusia blochii | reverse complement strand
GAGGGACAGTGGATACATTGGTAGAAGAATGATCCTAGAGATGGAGCTACCAGGTAGGAGACGAAGAGGAGATTGATGGATGCAGTGAGAGAGGACATGGAGGTAGTTAGATGTAGATTAGAAGATACTGGGTGGGATGGAAATTGTTGACTCACTGTGGCAACCCCTGAAAAAAGGGTCAAAAGGAGAAGATGTTTTGCAAATCCCTATCTGTGGGTCTTTCTCAAATATAGCAGCACCTTCAGACAAGCCCTTACAGCTTGCTGGTTTTTGCTTGCATTAAAAACCTATCAAAATCTGTTTCAACCATTTTGTTTTGGTGAAAAGTAGAGAACCAAAAATTCACAGTTGGGCCATTTTTAGCTGGAAATATTTGCTGGCTGAAAATTCAGTGTATGTCTAGTTTTAATCAGCCCTCTTCTTGCTCTCTAAAAACCTGTTCCACTCTGTTGCACCGTGTCCTCAGAAAGGTTTAATATCAGCATTCTACCATTCACTGCAATCTGCTTGGTGAAAGACCGAATCCGTTAGAGTAGTTGTTTATGTGGAAATCAACACAGCAAGTGATCAAGTCTTAATTACAAACATTTGACGGACCGAGTCACATCGGCCAGAGCTAGTTTGGCAGCTTTCCACCGTATCAGTTATGCCAGACAAAGCCGCTGAGGTTCAGCCTCCACTCTGGACGGCTTGCCGACAGCCAGTCTGCAAAATCCGCCTGCAGCCCTAGAAGAACCTTCCATCCTGCTGTGTCTGCTGTTCTTCCTCTTCACACACATCCATCCTGGCTGCCTGGTCTGTCAAAGCCTGTCTCCTTCCCTCTCTTTGACTTCCACACTCATTCCTCCCTCCTGCTTTCTCCCTCCATTCCTCTGCTCCACTGGGCCTGTGAAGGTGAGTCTGTCTCCAGTGACACTGTATTACAGATTGCAGTGCTTCCCTTTCAAATGGACGCTTTTCTCCTGTGGACGATGATGTAGAGGGACGGCAGGAGGGAGATACTTGCGGGGTTTAACTTTCTATGTGGTCATTTTAGTACTGACCACATAGAAATCTGGACGTTGTTAACTATTATGTCATACGTTAAGGTCAAATCGCTGCTCCTTTGCTTGCATCGTGACAGTGGAAAAGTACGTCACCCTTTTTCATTTTTTGCCTTTCAATCGATCCGCGCAGGACTGTTTGACTTGAGTTCATGTCCCTTTACATCAAGCACGCTCACATTTTACCACCTTGAGTTACTGGCACTGACAAGAATCCATTTGGTTTAAACAAGGATAATATAACCGTTGTGTTAGCATTCGACTATTTTAACGGTCTTGATGGCTTTACTGTCTTCCTGCAGTGGAGATTCATGGTTACGGTTGGCAGTGAAATAAAGGTGTTTCACATGTGATGAAGTTCGAGAGATGCTTGATTTTTAAGTGGCGAGACATTGCACTACAGTCTTTTGGGGGATACAGGAAGACCGTATTCTTAAGATCCTTATAAAAACTTTTTTTTTTTTTCACTTCATAAATGTTGAGGTATGCATAAATTGTTACCCGTGTTTTTGCCTTTGCAGCGAAAACTAATTTCCTTTTGTTTTGTGATTGTACAGGTTTTTGAGGATTATTATCACTTCAAACATCATGCTGTGGCAAAAAGGGCTCTTTCTGACCACAGAGAGATGCACGTCAGACTGCAGAGAGAACCACAGGTAAGGTCCATGTCGGCTTACACATTGTAAATTGCAGCAACAAAAGCCTCGAGGACACACACACGGGGCCCGGTATGTGTGTGTGACAGAAGGAACAAATGGCACCAACAGTGACAGCTTGTCAAACTGCAAACAGCCGCAGCATCACAACAGGCACAAATAACAGAGTTGGTAGTGTCAGTGACCTTGTTTTTACGTATTTGCATTATATCTTTAATTTGGTTAATTGAAATAATCATAGTAATACAATTGTTATTTGAAAAGTAAGGGCTTTGAACCAATATTTTTCTGCCAATTTGTTTTGTTCTGAACAGATCTATCTATTTATCTCTCCAGATAAATGTGTCCATGTGCATTTTTTGTCTACAATTCCCCTGTGGTTTCCCATAATTCCGTCTCCACAACCCTCGAATATGCATTTAGACTTGTTTGTTGCTGGGTCAATTGAAAATGTTGTTGCATGGGTCTTCGGACTGTCCTCCCATCCAAACACAATTTGTTTGAGCAAATAAATACTGTGGTCTTACTTGACAGCTTGTTCATAATGCATTGGAATGAAGGAATGGAAGAAGGGAAGGAAGGAAGGAAAGAAAGCAAACTCCTTGTCATTTTGATTCACACCACTGCACACAATGAAATGTAACCTCTGTATTCAACCCTTCACCAGAGTGAACAGTGAGCAGCTTTGACAATGTGGGGAGCATTGGGTGCCATGCTCAATGGACCTCAGTAGTTACATGGCAGTTGGTGGATTTGAACCTGAAACCCTCCAGACCATCAGGCCACCATTGACCCTAAGCTACCCATTTACCTTGGACAAATATATTGATGTTGTGTCTGAAACTAACATCTTCCATATTGACAGACTGCAATATTCACCTCTTGTTATTGTCTTTGAGATGTGACAGTAGTTGGTAGTCAGTCCTCCCCGTATAGTCTGATGGTCCACCCACTCTCTCCATTCAGTACACTTTCAGGAGACCAATGACTTTAACCAATGAGGTTACACAGAATATTTAAAGGACAAAATGAAACTGGTATTAACTACTTTGAATCATTTTAACCATTAAATTAGATTTTCTGGGTTTTTTTACCTGTTCCAACTGAAATGCCATAAGTTTTAGGCTTTCATTTTCATTTCAACCACTTAAAAAAATGTTATGTTCATGTACAGTAGTTCTTTCTTTACGTCCCAGTGCAGTGGTTTAACCTTAAAACAGGGAACATCATTCTTGCAGTAGAGTTATACTGTTTGCTTTACTAGAAGGTAAAATTGGCTTTGCAAGAAATCATCCTCCAAGGAAAAGAAAAATATTTGTTGAGTTCAAAGAAAGCTGAAGTGTAAAATGAAATAAAAATAGAGGGCACTCTTAATTTTGTTTTTCCTTTTTTTACTTTTACTGTGTTAGGAGGAGTGAGGCCACTTAATTTTTTTTTATATATGTTTTTTAATAAAAAATTGTTCACACTGGTCGATGCATTTAATTTAATCCATTCTCATTATTCTTCCTCCAAAAAAAACACTGCAGATTCAGGTCAGTGCGACATTGAGAGACGTCACAAATGTTGACCAAGAAAGAAATAATTTTCTTGTGCATAAAAATGTTATTTAATCTTGAGTTTGTAGCTTTAATACCTTCATAACAAAGAAAGGTAATATGGGATGTGAAATGAGAGTTCTCTATAGTCAGCCTGTGTAGCATTGGTTGTTTTATGAAGGCAATTTCACACAAAAGAGATTTAAAAAGGTTGCAAGTGGACATCCTCAAACAAAGGCTTTAGAACTTCCATTGTGTGGGTGTGTGTGGTTCTAATATTATTATCAAAAAAAGAAGCCATAAAACCTCACCAGCTGTGGTTGCCGCTACATTTAGATTTAATAATAATAATACATTTTATTTATAAGTGCCCTTCAGACACACAAGGAAACTAGATTTGTTTTTATTAGATATAGATATATATCTTTCACTGTTACTGAGGGACCAGGCCCAGCTCTTGAAAAACAACCCACACCAAAATCCCCACTCCACCAAAAATAAACTCACATTTGGCACAAATGCATTCACACAAGGACCGTTCTCCTGGCAACCGCCAAACCCAGACTTGTCCTTCAGCTTGCCAGATGGAGAAGCACGATTTGTCACCCCAGAGAACTCATTTCCACAGCACTAGAGTCCAGTAGCGGCATGCTTTACCCCACTGCTTCCGACGCCTTGGGTCGGAATCCCATTCAATGAAGCGATCTGTGCAGCATTCTTCAGCTAATCCGAAGGCCTCGTGAAGTTTGCAGGTCTGAAGTGTTTGACTATGCACTGTGTCACTAGACACTTCAGCATCTGCTCCCTCAGTTTATGCGGCCCAACACTATGTGGCTGAGTTGCTGTCGTTACCAAACACGTACGTACATTTTATTAAAATTGAGCAGAGTTTTTAAGAGGGCTTGTCCCTTTTTCAGGGGTTCCTGACACAACCCTCACCTTTTATCTGGGCTTGGGACTGGCTCTAAAAAACAGTTGCTTGTGCTCCCTAGTGGGTGGTTTACTTCTCAAAGCATCAGCAAAAAATGACTGAAAAAAAACAACCAATAAATAGTTGGCGACAATAATCACAACTTCTGCCAGGTTGGAGACAGAGAAGATCGGACACAATGTTTTAAAAGTTTGTTACAAGTGAAATGTGAGCATATTTGCCACATTTATTTGCAGTGCAACAGCCAGGCGACAGGTTCAACTAAGGACTATCTGTTTCCGAGCCATAGAATAGAGGCTGAAAGTCGACAACAGCGCTTCCTGACAAGCACTGTGAGCCCAAGACATCATTAGTGAGATACAGTGACTTGGAGGGGAACTTGTCGTGTCAAGGGTTAAGTTAACAAGGCTTTGAGAGCAGAGGTGCTTCCAAGCTGTCCAGTTAGACTAGAGGGAATCACTCACATGTTCGTGACAGCAGATATATTTACAGTGACAAGGGTTGTGACACTCAAGAGAAAGCTGTCTTCTACCATACTGAGGGGCATATATTTTTTTATCCCGTGTGCAGTGGACATAAAATGAGTAACCATATGCTGCCTGCATATGCCCCCCCGGGCCTGTGCTCCATCATTTTCGCGCATGCACTTCAAGACTGGTTCCGGTGCTTTTGTGAGTGACATAACTTGCGTCATTAAAGTCCCTTTAATACGGACTAGGGGACAGCTGATACAACTTTTTATGTCCAATACCGAAACTGCAACTTGGTGTTTCTGCTGATAAGAGTCCAGTGGCGATAGTGTCCCTGTTTACGGCATGTTGCACATTGTTAAGTTGAATGTTTGGGCTCAGTCATCCAGGTCATTAAATCGAAAAAATAGTTACTTCAAGGGCAACTGGACATTGTAGATTTCTTGAAGATATTTCACCACTTCATCCCAGAAGCTTCTTCAGTTCTAACCGAGTATGGGTTAGTTCAGTTATTTACCCTTGAGAGGCTGCAAACCTGTGAAAAGAGGTTGTTGCAGAAAAAAAAACTATGGTTACTATGTTCAGATGCCTTTGAAATAACTGTTTTTGGATCAATATAGTTTAATTGTGAATTCTTGACCAATATCAAACCAGTACCTCAGAGATTGAGCCATTCCTTTTGAGGACAAACTGGGGAGCTAAAGGGAAACTTGTACAAATGCAGGAAAGGGATAGAATATATACAAACAAGAGGTTGAGAACTCTTATAAGATACTCAAGGGGACAAGCAGGTGATCAAAATTGATGGAAAAACTCAAGGACCTGGGAGAGGCAAGACAGGTGAAGTTGAAGGATTGTAAACATTGTAAAGACAGACGGTTGGCTGTTGGGTTTAAATGGTTGAACCCAACGGACAAGTATGTATATGTGAACAAAGAATGGTTCAAATGCAGGAGATTTACACTTCCCTTTAAGAAATACTAGAGTGATTTGGATATAAATGCATTTTACCGTAACTTTTACTTAGTAGAGTCATTAAAATATTGGAAGTCAGCTGTTGACCAGTTCATTTTATCAGAATCATCACACAGTTGTAACTTTTGGTCTTCGGCAAAATACACAAATACAGTACATACCAAGCAGTCACGAATATCACTCAGCATCTGGATGGATAGTTGGTATTTAAAGTGCAGTTAAATCTGCTTAAAATACAACGCTGATGCTAAGAGTAATTTGCCAATACTGTTCAGAACATTTGCCAGGTTCTTTCACCGTATTACTTCATAAACATGCTATAGCGCCTATTATCGCCTGTCAGAAAAAATCACATACAGCCAAGGTGACAATGGCAGAAACACCGGCTTTCACGTCTATTTGTGTGCGATTTGTTTGTCATCATCCCTGCACATGATGCACTTACTGTGTGAGCGAAGGAATCAATTTGTTTATGAGTAGATGGTTGTGGAAAAGTTGCAGTGTAAGGTCTTTGCATGCAGTGGTGCAAAGGTCCTTCACTCCATGTCTCTTCCTGTCTCTCTCTTCATATTTCTCCCCCTCTTGTTCCCTCCTGTGACAGTGGTACAGAGTTCCTCTCCCTCCCTCTCTCTGTCAGTGAATTGTACAGCTGCTGCGTTAGCGCCTCTGTCATGCAAGGGAAGTGTTTCAGTTATGAATATTGCATATTTCTGTCAGCCAACTCATTAATAGTCAAAAAAAAGTGTTGTTTGTGTAAGTAGAACTTTCATATATTCAGCCTGCTGGGTACATTATTATGGATGTGCAGTGATTTCATTCCAATACATTATCACTTAATACTACCTGCCTGGAAATAGAAAATCTCACATATTAAAACTCTGTCATCCTATAAAACAGGGACTCTGTCAGTAATTAAAATATAATTATTCATGATCATTAAAGATTTAATTCATTTTTTGTCATTGTGACATTGTGATTCACACCACAGCACACAATGGAATTTCACCTTTGCAATTAACCCCTCACCAAAGTGAACAGTGGGCAGCTTTGAGCTGAGATTGGGGAGCTGTGAGTGGGGGATGGTGCCGGTAACTTGTCGGTAGGGGGAATCGAACAGGGGGCCTTGCTGACCCAAGTCCGCTACCTTAACCACTAGGCCACCACTAGCACAAAAGTGCATTTTCAGCTGTATTAAAATATGTTTCTTGTCTCACTACTCCTAAGTAAGAAAAATGAGAGTTTAATTACAGCAATTTTTTGTCTTTTAACCCTGTTATTTGGTCTGCTGTTGGCTGGGACTGTACTAGCTAACTCTAATTATCTCTAATTGGCTTTAGATATTTCACAATGAGGCCAAATTTTCACCCAGTGATGAAAAAAAGGAAAAATATTTTCCAACTTAACATTGCACTGTTGACTTCCTGTTTGTTCATCTAACTTGTCTCTGCACAAGTCACTGTATGCATTGTTTGTCTTCTGAGCTGGTGGTAAATGAACTCAAGATACATGGAAAGAATGATTAGACCACTCTGCTGTTTTCTTCAATTCCTTGTTCATCTTAATGCCTGTCTCTTATACACATCTAGATGTGTATAAGAGACAGACAACTGCCTTAACCACTAGGCCACCACTAGCACAAAAGTGCATTTTCAGCTGTATTAAAATATGTTTCTTGTCTCACTACTCCTAAGTAAGAAAAATGAGAGTTTAATTACAGCAATTACATTCAACATGGTAGGATTTTTTTTTTGTCTTTTAACCCTGTTATTTGGTCTGCTGTTGGCTGGGACTGTACTAGCTAACTCTAATTATTTCTAATTGGCTTTAGATATTTCACAATGAGGCCAAATTTTCACCCAGTGATGAAAAAAAGGAAAAATATTTTCCAACTTAACAATGCACTGTTGACTTCCTGTTTGTTCATCTAACTTGTCTCTGCACAAGTCACTGTATGCACTGTTTGTCTTCTGAGCTGGTGGTAAATGAACTCAAGATACATGGAAAGAATTATTAGACCACTCTGCTGTTTTCTTCAATTCCTTGTTCATCTTAATGCCTTGTTCCACTAAAGGTTTATCACCTGGGGGAAACAATGAACACAAAACCATGCAACAAAACCATGCATTGACTAAAAGCACTGTATTTGTCAGTACAATGTTATTGCTAGTGATGTAGGAACGGAAGTGATTTTTGTCACTGTCAATAAAACCATGCAAAATGGCCAGAAATCAGCTCTGAAATTAAACTTATTATAAGCCTTTTTTGTTGGTATTATATTTGTCCAGATTAATGCAGATTAAGTGGAAGCAGACTTTTAAATGGACAAGAAATTAAAGAAAGAGTGGTCTAATCATTTTTTTCCATGACTGTATATTTCTGCCACCTACTGGTCCTCTGTACCCAGTTTATTGTCCTTACCCACTGCACCACCACTGCCTCTGTAGAAATAAACCATTGCAGAAGATGGCAAGCGCTCTGTTAGGACAACTGACTTGTGACCAGTGCACCTCAGTGGTAATATGGCAGTTAGTTGAACCCTCTGGACCTCAGTCCAGTTCCTATACCACTAGGCCATCACTGCCCTGAAAACCTTGTAAATGGCATTGATCAGTGTTCAGAGACAAGTTGAACCTGTTGGACTCACTACACGTGACCTGCATCATCCATTTATGATTCCCCATTATGATACACAAGGACTTTCATTATAAAGACCGATAACACTGAGTAACACCTCCTATTGTGTACGATAAATACATTTCAGTTTATCTACAATAACTTCAGGGGGTTAATAATTCCATTTACTGACAGAAGCCTTAGGTCTAGCAAGAGGACAATTTTCTCCTGATGTTATTTAATAGTGTACACAGTGAAAGTAAAGGACAACACAGGAAGGTTTGGAGAAAAAACTAGAGAAAAGATGTTGGTTTGGACATGTCCAGAGGAGGGACAGTAGATACATTGGTAGAAGAATGATCCTAGAGATGGAGCTACCAGGTAGGAGACAAAGAGGAGACTGATGGATGCCGTCAGGGAGGACAAGGAGGTGGTTGGAGTTAGAGTTGAGGACAGGGTGGGATGGAAACTGTTGACTCGCTGTGGCAACCCTTGAAAAATGGACGAGCCGAAAAATATTGGCATTGGTTCTATAACAAAGGTTTTGAAGTGAAATTCTTTTCTACTTTAGCTCATTTCGCCTCCTTTATTATAATGAAGCATTGAATAATTCGGCAGTGTGTTATCCTTTTAGCGTTCATATTACCTTAAAGACTGGATTGAGAACAGGAAAAATGAAATATTGTGTGAATTTCCAGGTGAGAAAAGCCTTCAGAGTTGTTGATGACTCACGCTGCTATTTAAAGTTCAGCACTGACCACGACTCAATTTCCACTAAATGGTGAGGCTGGTGCAGAGCAAAAAGCCGAGTTAATTTAGTGAATCACATACTGGAGAATGTTAAAAGTTCAGTATGAACATAATTTTATGTTGCCTACTGTGAAAAAAAGTATTATTTCTAATGTATTTTTTTCTCAATTTCACCCCACGATTAATGTTCACCCTATTGATAAAATGTCTGTAAGAAAATATTTTTGCGTTTTTATTGGAATGTTTCACTGGTCGGTATTATTACAATTAATGTACAGTTTCTGCACCCTCAGAAGTAACGAATAAATATTTGGAACTTTTTGGGTATTGTTCCCAAAAGGCTTTTGTAGGTGGGTGAAAGATTGTGTCTCAAACCACCACCTCAGTTTAGGGATGGTTTTTCCAGGTTGACAAAATGGCTTCTGTACCACCTCTCTCAAACCATCTGTCTTTTCTGACCAAGATCTGAACATCTTGGTCCTTTAAAGAGTGGTTGGTAGCCTTTAGGGTAGGTGGACGGCTGAGTCCTGACCTGAGGAGTTAGCTCTTCTATGGGCAATGCGCCTGTGAAGCAACTGCTTGGTCTCCCCAATGTAGGGGTCCACACCCTCCTTGCTACACTGAATGGCTTAAACCACGTTGTCCAGCTTGTGTCTTGGGATCTTGTCTTTGCGATGAACCAGTTTCTGTCTCAGGGTGTTCCTGGGTTTGATATGTACACAGATCTGATGCTGATTAAAAATTCTTCTGAGTTTCTCAGAGACCCCTGCGATGTAAGGAATGACGACATTACCCGTCCTGTTGTCCTCCCTCTCTGTAGGCCTTTCCTTAGTGGTTTTTAAAAAGCCTCATTTGGGATAACCGCAGTTCTAAAAGGATGTCTTGAAGTGTTCCCTCATCTCACCTCCATTTGTGGTGGGGATGGTGTTTGTGCTCAAGTGGTGAAAGTCAAAACGGAGGTACTGGTCAGTGTGGGTTGGTTTCCTGTAAACCTCTATGTTGAGATGTCTGTCTTCCCTGATGTGGACTGCACAGTCCAAAAAGGCAACACTGTTGTCCTTGACATCTTGTATGGTGAACTCTCAATCTCCTGGACTTTGTTTTTTGTCAACCTGAAAAAACCCATCCCTGAAATGTGATGGTGGTTTGAGACACAACCTTTCACCCACCTAAAAAGCCCTTTTTGGGAACAATACCCAAAAGATTCCACTCTAAACATCCGGTTTTACACATAAATGCTGTGTGACCAAAACCACTCCGACAACGACGGCCCATCAATACCCACCCAACTACTGGTATCACACTTCACAGGTATCCCAGGTCCACCCAACAGGAGGGACCTGAAACATCCCTTTCTCCTCACTCACAGGATGTAACTTCTGTTACTCCCCACTAACAGAACTGAAGAAGCTTCTCATGGATGAGAGGAAAAATGTTTTCCAAAAAAACTGAATGTCCAGTTGCCTAACTAAACTCATTAACCTTGCACTGCAGATGTTGCATGACCTGGATGACTGAAAACCTCCATTGACATCTGCAGTGCAGTTCTCCTTCACAGGCTAGTTGTAATTGAAATACTAATAGAACTGTAACTACCTTTCTATAATTATGTTTTGTCCACGTTCATAATTGAAGAATATTGATTGAATATTTATTGAAGTTGCATTGCTGAGTAATGAAAAAATTAATATTTTATGGGGGATGAAGCAGCACTTCAGGCAAATGCTTTCTATGCCTCCACGGGCCACACAAAATGACGTACCGTGCCACATTTGTCCCACGAGCCTTAATTTTGAAACAAGTCTTGGTC
>JAFBJS010007987.1:0-17500 GCA_016785265.1 Paraplagusia blochii | reverse complement strand
TACATTTCAACCTCAAGCAATATAATGGAAAGCAAACTCCTCATCATTGTGGGGTTGTGATTCACACCACTGCACACAATAAGATGTTGCCTCTGCATTTAACCAATCACCAAAGTGAACAGTGGGCAACTTTGAGCGTCAGGGCAGCAGTGAGTGAGCTGCTCAGTGGACCTCAGTGGTGACCTGGCAGCTGGCGGATTTTAACCTGAAATCTTTCAAACACAAATCATGTTCCTTAACCACTAGGTCACCACTTAGCTAGTAAAAGCGTAAGAAAAAAAAAAAAGAAGAGGATCGTGAGCTCCAACCGATTTTGCACCACGGATGGTTAAATATCTGAGATTTTTTATTGATCCAGCAGGTGGCAGATGTGGACCAGAATCTTGCATTTTTTTTTTAGATGTAATAATACGTGTTATTCCAGTCTATATGCGACTTTTTTGTCCTTGAAACATCGCACTTGTCTCTATTGCAGAACACTTGGTCTCCAAGTGGAGGAGAAGTTTTGAAGGCTTTATTGGCTCATTAGAGACTTGAAGTAGCTCGGAGTCTATTATGTAACATGGGCTTGGTGCGTGGGAACAACCTGTCGCAATGAATCCATATTTCAAGTAGGACTCCTGAAATCGATTCAGCTATCCTTTTCTTTGGAGACATAGGATCTTCTCTGTGCTGGCCCTTTCCCCGCATACATTTTTTTTGCTTTGTTTACTTATTATGTGTTACTGGCCAAAGCTGAACTTATAAGAAAGCAGCAGATGGTGGCATGCAGGATAACTTTACATGTGTTAAGTGTAAGTGATTGGACAGATGTGAGAGAATTCAGTTTTTTTTTTTCATTATAATAAATCATAAAATTTGATTTTTGTTCCCAAAACCGCTCTTTGAAATCACATTATTACACACCTAAATAGTTATATGACTACTGCTGCCGTATTCAACAAGAAAACACTTTTGTCATCTTTTTTTGTCATTGTGACATTGTTATTCAGCACACAACGAAATTTGGCCTCTGCATTTAACCCATCATCAAAGTGAGCAGTGGGCAGCTAATGAGCACCCGGGGAGCAGTGTGTGGGGACGATGTGGGGACCATGCTCAGGGCATCTTAGTGGTAACTTGGCAGTAGGGGGATTTGAACTGGGGACCTTGCAGACCCAAGTCCGCTTCCTTAACCACTAGGCCCCTGCCCTGAAGTAGCGCATATAACTTTTAAAACTATTTCTTAATGCAAGATTAAGAAATAATAATAGTAGGAATAATGGGACGTAATCGGAATGATCAGAGGGTTTGAAGAAAAAGCTAGAGAAGCCAGATTGAGATGGTTTGGACATGTTCAGAGGAGGGACAGTGGATACATTGGTAGAAGAGTGATCCTAGAGATGGTGCTACCAGGTAGGAGACAAAGAGGAGATTGGTGGATGCAGTGATGGAGGACATGGAGGTAGTTGGAGTCAGAGTAGAAGACACAGAGGACAGGGGGAGATGGAAAATTCTGACTCGCTGTTGCAACCTCTGAAAAAGGGACACGCCGAAAGGAAGATTTCTTAATGCAAGATTAATGTGTGGACCCTCTGTGATTAAACTCTGCATTGTTGATTGGGGACTTAGGAAGCAATCAAGTGATTGAGCGGAAAAGTTTGGATGAAAACAAATAAGACGAAGAAAATTGTCTTATAAAAAGCAAACTCAGCTCCAAACCCCTGCCAGATGGTGCTCTACACATTTGCTGTAGATTTGAATGGGGTAATCACCTCACTATGTGGAAGCAATGCAGTGAAATGAGTGACTCCCAAAAAAAGAATTGCCTTTTTATTGTGCAGTATACTGCTTTATAGTTTTACATCCACTCTACCCAGTAGAGGGAATAAAGAGTGCCACTGTCCTTCGTCAGGGTGAAGCCTTTTTTTAACCAGTATGAAAGCGTTACACAGTATTTGTCCATATAGTTTAGACTTAACCTTAAAGATTTTACTGGTAAATATGATAGGTTTGTTTTAAAGGTGGAAGGAATGGAAAGCAAACTCCTGGGCATTGTGATACAACATACACATAATGTGATATCTGTCTTTAACAGATCACCAATGAAAACAGTGGGCAAAACAGTGAGGGACCGGGGAGCAATGACCACAGTCGGGTGCCTTAACCACTAGGCCACCACTGTCCCATCGTTGTATTAAGTACAAAATTAAGATAAAGCAGAGTAATATTAACGTATACAGTAGTACAGTAATGTAAAGGTCTCACTTTGGACCAGAGGAAATGTCTCTGTCTTTGGTATGAAACTCCAGGGTTCACCTCCTGGGCAAGTTCGAATCCCAGTTAGGGCTGTTGACTTCCAGTGGGCTCACCAGCTTTAATTTAATTTAAATTTTCTTTTTTTGTCATTGTGCCGTTTTGATTCACACCACACAACAAAATTTGGCCTCCGTATTTAACCCATCATCAAAGTGAGCAGTGGGCAGCTAATGAGCCACTGCCACAACAATACCATGCTCAGGGCATCTCAGTGGTAACTTGGCGTTAGGGGGAATCAAACCGTGGGCCTTGCGGACCCAAGTCAGCTTCCTTAACCACTAGGCCACTGCCACTGCCCTAGCTGCAGAAAGGTGCACTATGGTGCAATGTGATTTGGGTGGCAGTTGTGGAGACTCCTGTCCTTGGGACCCAGTAATGGACAAGCGGGTGAAAATGGACGGACGAACGGTTTGGATTAGACCACCCTTGTTTTCTTTCTTTCATTTGATTTCATCAGTCTCCATGACTGCCACCCAAATCACACTGATCCATACACTGAGCCTTCCTGTGTGGGTTGAGCCCAATGGAATTTATAGGTTTCAGAACAGTTGCCCCCAGACACCAAGTCCACTTTTTCAATTGCTAGGCTACCACGGCTGCCCTCGATACGAATGAATCAAAAATAGTAAAGCTAAAATAGTTGTTTTCAAATTATTATGATAATCTTTTAAATGTATTTTATTCAGCCCACTAAATATAAATATCACAATCCTGTAAAATGTATATGCTGATATGTTAAATCATATTATACACATGTGACTGCCGTATGGCCTCAGGTGAAACATTTTTTCTAATGTTTTTTCATGCATGCACACACACACATACACACACCTAGCAGCAGTTGTTGCCCCCCCACACCTTACCTCAGAGTACGGCGCCTTTACTTCCACTGGGAGCTCGTCAAAGAGCCCCATTTTCATTGTGACAGTTTTTATTAGAAAAGGAACAAGGTTTCACTCAGTCTTGTGTGTCCTTCATTCAAGACCAACAGTTTGCTCCTGAATACTAATATGAGGGGACTGCTGTGGGAATAAAAGTATACCGGCTAATTTGCATGACTGTATTGAAAAAGAGCTACATTTAATGTAACAGCGCTCCACCATCCCCGTGGAGCTGATTTGCCCTTGGTGGCTGTTTGTTTGGAGCTGTTTGATTTCCTGACCCTCACAGCTTGTCCCTTAGCAGATACTTACAACACAAAAGCCCATGTTTATTCAAGGTCTTTTTTTCTCCTTACATTATATGCCATGCAAAGTGCTATTTCCATTATACAACTAGAGGTCACTTTGAGGTTGCATTAAAGCCACTGTATTTGACTGCACTTAGTGTTTCTTTTCAGTCTTTGAAGGGACTTCTAGCTGTGACTGGAGTCACAAGGTTCCTAGTTGAGCTCTACCTCGATTTTGTCCAGATACAACTGTGCAGAACACCTAAGGACAGATAAAAAAAAAAAGAGTGCATTTCCGGCATCCTGATCGATCAAGAATTTGCATTACATAAAATATATATAGCTAATTTCCCTCAATATTATAGTGTAAGTGGTGTTAGTTTGGTGTTTTGTTTTTGTTTTTGTTGGAACTCCTTCCAGCATCTGCATAAAGCACCTTTTAGAATCCATTTGGTCCACTGTAGAAGAAGACTTCAGGGAGAATCCCTCTGCATTGGTAAAGATAAAGGATGATGTTGTTCGTCCCAAGTTTTTTTGGGATATTTTTCCTCTACATTTTACCCTACACCGTAGCGCACAGGGGGCAGCTAGCTAGTTTGGGGAGCAGTGTCTGGGGACGATACCATGCTTAGGGCATCTCAGAAGTTGAACTTGGTGGTAGGGGGATTTGAACCGAGGGCCTTGCAGACCCAAGTTTGTTTCCGTAACCACTATCCCCACCAACTGCCTGAGACAACCCATGTTGATGGACTGTTGTCTTCAATACGCTTCAGGATCGGACTAGCACAATCACGCAAAATCTTGCAAAATGTTATTATGACCTTAAGAAGCTAGTTATGCATAAAATGCCTTGCCATAAAGAACGGGCAGGATTCTTTGCAAAGAACATTTTGCCGTAAACTAGTTTGGAGACATGAGAGCAAGATGAAACAATTTCTTACCCTGCATAAACATGGAAAAAGCCATCTTGGGGAGGATTTTCAAAACCTTTTTCAAACAACCGTTCCTAAATTATTTTTTCATGTTTCCAGAAACACACATTTTTTTGTTTACTAAGGATGACAGTGATGTTAAACAGGTCGTTGTTAATAGTTACCTTGGATGCTCTTGAGGGCAATTGGGTTTTTTTTGTGCCATATAACAGCCTTCAGTTTTTTGATTTGATACATTTCTCCAAACATGTTTATATCTTATTAATGGCCTCACTGTTGTGCCCTTATGCTGGGGTTCGTTGTTCATTTCCAGAGAGTGTTGTGCTTTCATTTCACGTTTCCATCTTCTTCATATTCCCTGCACGCATGCAAATGTGCTCTGTTACTCCTCAAAACTATTTGTCTGCACTATGTGCTGCTGCTGCACAAAAGCAAGGCACTTTGGATGGTGGTCTCCTAACGCTGCATTTGTGCAATCTCTTATTTTTAAAATCTCTCAAATGGTTTTCTTTTAATAGTGCCCAGAGCCTGAACCTGTAAAGTCATTAAAGTGTGAAAAGATGTTTTTTTTTTAGATGTGGTCGGGGTCTTTGACCATGGATTTTCCTGGTCCTGTGTTACAGGAAAAAAAGAATTAATTCAAAATAAGATGCAGCCTTAATGTTAGCACAGAAGGTCAAATGCAACCAGTGTCCCCGACAAATATCTCCTAATCCAGGCGTCATTTTTAATCCTCCGAATGCAAACGTGCGTTCGTGCAATGTGGTCTACTAATTCCTAGCTCTGTCTAAGATACATTAGACTGCGTGCATTCTGTATGTGACTTAATGGAGTGTCTGTGAAGGCACCGAGGTGAGGCCGTCAGGGGTTTGTGCAGAGAATCAGACTCACGGAGGAACAGAGCACAAATCAAAGAACACAGCGTGCCTTTGCATCATGTGCTGAGTGCCTTTGGTGCTGCATTTGACACAGCAGCTTAGCGTCAGTGCACTGACTTTGACACAGACGGGTTTTTTAGCTCTGTGTTTTTTTTTGTATTTATTCCACAAAATAGATCAGAACGGAGGCATCAGTCACTTCCACCTGATTCCCACCAGGATGAGTGTAACCTCAGTTGAACAATATGACCTGATGTTGTCAAATATCTGAACACTTTATTGTTCAGACCAGTGTTGGCCAACCTTTTTGCACCACGGACCGGTTAAATGTGTTGACTATTTTCACGGACCGGTCATTAAGTCGTGACAGAAAAATACCCCTTAGTAAAATTAAATTTCCGGTGTCTGAAATATTTTCCTACCTATAAAATCTTCCTACCCAAATTAACTGTGCATGGGCACAACAAGGATTTCTCAAGTGCACACAGCCTATAAATTTCTCCTACCAGATTGGTTTACAAGGGTAGAATCTTGTATCAATGACTCTGCGTCATTTTGAGTTTATTGTTGTTGTCTACACTGAGAAAATATCTCCTAATCAAATATAGTTGCATGATATAATCCTAGCCATTCTATTGTTAAATTATAGCGATTGCTAAGTAATAGCCAGATGGGGCCAAGAGGGAACATTATTTCTCTGCGGCCCGACACTAATTCACCCACGGTCCCCGGCCCAGTGGTTGGAGACCACAGCTTTAGCCCATCGGTCAGCAATCTTTGGCATGTGTGCTGCTGTTGGCACGTGACTGCATAGTCTGCAGCACACGCAACAGTGGACCAGCACTTGACACTAGATGCTGTCAAGTGCTCGGCCGGAATCAGACGCCTCCTCCTCTGAAAGGGCTGCTATATGTAGTAAATAGCTGCTGCACCGTGGCTGTTGGTACAACAATATTGTGATTATAATCTATTCATTAATTCATCTTCCTCTGTTTATCCATTATAATAATAATAATAATTAGAACTGTATGAACCCCTAGGGAGTATCCCTTGAGAAATTATGCCTCTGCATTTAACCCATCACCGTAGTAAGCAGGAGGCTGCTGGCTGTGTCTCCACCTGGGGAGCAGTGAGTGGGGACGATAATATGCTCAGGTCACCTCAGCGGTAATTTTTCAGTAGGGGGATTCAAACCAGGGGCCTTCTGGAACCAAGTCTGCTCCCTTAACCACTAGGCCACCAGCTGCCCATTATTGGGTCACAGGGGCAGTCGGTGCCACCCAAATCACACTGGGCCATACTGTGGATGGTGAGCCCACTGGAAGTTATGCGGGTCGAGACATAATCTGAAGTCTGTCTCCTTAGCAATGTCACTATTGAGTGTAAAGTACATGTTTCTGTAGTCAGGTATATCACAACAAAATTAATCTTTTATTTTGGAAAGTATCATAAGTGATTTTTGAGTTACAATTTTGTGATATGTCTTATGTTAAAAAAAGCCTTAGAAAACACAAATCTGATCAACAACTCCTGTATCCACACATGCTGAACATCTGAAGGAGAAAAGTCAAGCTGCTCCTGCATAACATAGGTCTGTATATGTGTACAGTCAGCTTAAGCAAGATCCTAAGACTGACACGAGCAAACTAACCCATTCAGCTTCATAACCTGACCCACCAAACCTGTCCAGGATATAAAATTGGTTTGTGATTTTCCCTGTGCTGCCAGTAGCAGAGAGAAGAGTCATTTATTGTAGTTTATATCTATCTCCTCCAAACTTGACCTAAGATCCAATTTTAGGACCAATGCCTGCTTTAAGAACAATCTTTTAAAACTATGTAGACTATACACTGCCTGGCCAAAAAAAAAAGTCACCACTAAAAAAAAAAAAGGGTCATCACTCTAATATTTGGTTGGACCACCTTTAGCTTTGATTACAGCACACATTCTTCTTGCTTCTGCAATGTCACAAGATTTATTTCCATCCAGTGTTGCATTCATTTTTCACCAAGATTTTGCATTGATGATGGTAGAGTCTCCAGTAGACTCCAGCACATCCCTAAGGTTCTCAATGGGGTTAAGGTCTGGACTCTGTGGTGCCAATCCATCTCATGCTCCCTGAACCAGTCTTTCACAATAAGAGCCCGATGAATCCTCACATTGTCATCTCGGAATATGCCCGTGCCATCAGGGAAGAAAAAAAATCCATTGATGGAATAACCTGGTCATTCAATATAGTCAGGTGGTCAGCTGACCTCATTCTTTGACCACATACTGTTGCTGAACCTAGACCTGACCTCCAATGGGAGGCTCCTCCCTATTTGCTTAGTTAAATCCAGGTGGAGACTTTTTTTTTTTTGGCCAGGCAGTGTACTAACAGGTGGGTTAAAAATGTATTTGGTGTCATTTCATTATTATTGTTGATACAGGTACATTCATTTACTAGGAAATGTCATATTGCTAATTATATTCATGGTCATTATCGCTGGTTCAATTACTGTTTTTTAATTAAAACTTGTACAATACTATTTGTTCAGATATCACTTGTCCAACAATAAAATATTCTCAGTAATATTTAATAATGATCAATGAGTTATGATTAGTGACTTGGGTCATGAAGATTTGTGACATTTAAAATTGGGGTCCACAGAATAATTTAAAGAAAAAAAACTGGTTAAACACTGGTTAAGTCCATTTATGTACAGGCCTAATTTTATAAACACCTTTGAAAAATATTGTTCTGTTATTTTTTAAAATCATAAATAAACAATATTTTTTTTACCTAAATGTTTGCTAGTCCATCCTGAAAAGATGATCTTAAAGAAGTAAATAAAGGACGTGCCATATCTGTTGGACTTCCAGGTTTACATTTAGTCATGGCTTCAATCCATTTTTTGTTTTTTAAATATGCAAAGAATGTCAAGGGAATAATGGACGCCCAAACGGAGGAGTTACCTGCAGAGATGTCGTGGGATCTTGGTGGTGCTCCGTCAGTCACGCCTTCAAGGCAGAATTGTGGGCAAGGCTGCTTTGAGTAAAAGGAACATGACAGCCTGCTTGGAGTCTGACAGATGGTATTTAGGAGACTTTGGGAGCGCAGGGAAGAGTCTCTTGTATGATGAAACTAAATTGAAGCCTTTGGGCAGAATTCCAAACTATGTCAGGTGAACACCAGACACTGCTCATTATCTGCATGAAAGATCCCTGCAGTGAAACCGTGTGGTGACAGCATCATGCCACCAGGGCTCTCCCTGCACGCATGGACAGTGAGAGTAGCATTAAGCTTTAAGGGCAATGTGAATGGATGAATGCAAAAAAAAAAAAAGGAAGTGGTTGCTGGGAAACCTGCTTCTTCAAACACGTCATTTTAAGGAGCACTACTTTAGTCATGGAGAGTTTTCACTTGAATTTTTTTGTAGAAGCTTGAGAGGATCGGACACAAAATCTTTAATCAGCTGCTGAGGGATGGAAAGTTTAAAGAGATTTACTAAAATAGACTTTGAGATGACAACAGGGCTTAAAGGCCATCTGCCAAAAACAGGACATCTTTTGGCATCGTCATTTGTGCTGGGAAAAGCAGTCGGAATGACCATGGGAGTTGTCCTTGTCTCAGTCATCCAGGTCGTTTAATCCAAAAATAGTTACTTCCAGGGCAACTGGACATAGGAGGTTTCATGAAAACGTTTCCCGTCTCATCCAAAAAGTTTCTCTAGTTCTAACTGACAACTCATCCAAACTCCCTAGTGGTTCGATAGAAGTGAAGGAGCCTCGTAGATGGGAGGGGAAACGTCTTCAAGAAACGTACTATGAATAGTTACCTTCAAGGTAACTATTTTTGGACGCGAGTTGTCCTTATTTTCAAAAATGAACAAAGTGATACCATTTGTTTCTGGCCCAATTACAATACTGCAATTAGAGGTTTGTCCTCCTTCCTTTTCCCAGTTTTTTTTTAATACTGTACCATATATTCACATTATACGGGATGTACAGTCGTCCCCCCTCTGTTTCTCTGCTATTTTACTCCCTACGATGTCCCCAAAGGGGTTCCACAGGTTTAATTTACATATGAATATAACAAAAACTGTTCTGTCTCTACTTGGGAGGGTTCACTCGTTGCAGGCAGTTTTTGGAACAGAACGTAACATGGTACTACTGTATACTTCAATTAGGGATCGCTCAGTCTGATACTCAGGTTTAGTATCAGAATTGTAAAACATGGTAAAACATGAAAGATACCAACTATACTTCAACTAGTCATTGATCTCAGTATATGCAAATACTCTATCTGCAAATACTCATTAAGCAATGTAACAATTATATGATGAATACTATATTATTTATCTCAGGCATGTAAATCCAAACAAAGAGCCAGTGTGGCTGCAGGTTTTTGTTCCAACCAAAACAGTAGCACACCTGAGTTGACAGGTTTAATGAACTGACAGCTGATTGGTCAAAATGTGACTGAGATTAAATGATTTCCTTAAATATTGGTGCTGCCACTTAAGCATCTTTGATTTGTCTTAGTCTACGGAAAAGTAAATTGTCCTCCTAAACCATTTTGGACTCACATTTTCCCAGTCAAACTAAGCCTTTGCAGGGAAAGGCTTAGCTTAAGGAGGAACAATAACAAAAGCACTATTGTTTTCTCCTTTCACTCCAACACCCCCATGTTGTGCACAAACGTGTGCCTAATGCCGTACTTTCAATAACAGGACGGCTTTTCTTTTTTCTTGCTTATCATGCTTGAAATTACATTTTTTTTTTTTTTTTTTAAGATGCCAGTGTTTCTTTTTCTCCAGGTAATTTTGGCAGAGACCTTCACGTAAAGCCCCATTAGTTTCACTCTCTGCTCTTTCACTTATTTGCATTAAGAAATAGACATTGTGATTGAAAGCTGGGGGTTTGCCTAAGATTTTGATGAGGTTTCACCCCTATTGATTAGAGTGGCAGTGCAAGGGCACACCTCAATCTACAGTATATTACTGACCAGTCACGGTCAGTCAATAATACTCTGCTCAGTAGACTGGCTACTGATGAATGGGACCTTAAAGCAGTTGTGTCTGTGATGTGCAGAGACAGGCCATTTAAAATGTGCTTATGTTTGGCAGCTTTATTCAGTTTGTATTCACCTGCTGTTATTTTTTTTTTTTTTTTGTTACTCTTTTCTGTGGAAACCACATAAAATCGATTTGTTTGTGCGTCTTCCATAACAGGCCAGATCAGAATCATGTATTTTTATTTGTTGAGAGTGAGAGGACCACAGTGCCACTGTTGCGGTGTGGCCTTACCCACAAGAAGACGTTGATTTCTGACCTTGCAGATTTCCTATTAGTTTGGATTTTTTTTTTTTTTTTTAACCAATGCTGCTCCCAAGACGGTGGACTGACCTAATTTCCATCTTTTCTATCTTTTTCAAGCGACTGCAGCCATCGTTGTTTCTCTGTGTTTAACAAATACTATTTTAGTAGTTATAAGATAATGTCTGTCTTCAAAGATAAAATCAATCTTAAAAGTTGGAATGATCAATCTTGTCTTGATAAAAAGAAGCGATGGCTCAATGGAACAATTCTTCTCTTCATCTCTGATAATGGAAGTACCTTTTATATATAAATATATCTTATATAGGAGTATATATATATATATGTATCTTATGTAGGAGTAGTGTATATATATATATATATAAAAAACTTATGTAGGAGTGCATATATCCATATATATATATAAAAAAAATTCCATATATTTAAATATGTCCTGTTATATATATAGACTATATATATATATAAATGTATATGTGCATTCATGCATTATATATGCATATAATGCATGGTGTATATGTATATATATATACACTACTCCTACATAAGATACATATATACTCCTATATAAGATATATTTATATATATGATATATATATATATATATGTATAATTATATACATATATATACATACAGTATATTGGCATTGGCAAACTGTGGCCCAGGGACAAACCCTTTAGATTTCTCAATCAAGCCCAGCAATTTTTTTTTATTATTTTAGTTTTATTTCTACTGGCATTATACTTCTCAATGTTTATGCATTTCCGCAGCTGTAATGTTACTCTCAGCCTCTGCGATATCGTTGTTGGCGTCCTTGTTTATTGTCTCGATATTTTTTGGGGGGAAAATATTTCCGAATATCCATCATAAAGTTACTGCGTCTCTGACAGTGACCATGGATGAATGACTCTGGGGACAGATTCCCTGTATCTGAAATTGCTGGCATTCGTTGATTTGTGATTGGTTTAATTGACGTATGATTGGACAATGACCATTTGGTTGGCACGCTTACAATCAACAAAATGAGATAGGAATAAAAGACAGATGGCCACTCCTTTGTATAAACAAAAATAAACAGGGTCTGAATACTGATACGGACACTAGTCCTGAGTGTTGGATTGAGTCCTTTGAGTATAAAGTCAGAAACATTTGTGTAATTAAATTAAAAACTCTATTTAATTTCTATTCTAGTCGTTGAAAACATGTCCTTGCAGCCAATGTTAAAATCATCCGTCCCTTGGGCAAGTAGAACAAATAGATCAATTTTATTCCATTTGAAAATGAAAATACACCAATCTGTCACGGAGCGGATGTTAAAATGTGTGTAGCCGACTCACCTGCTGTATCCCAGACACCTGGTGGTGAAACTGTTAACCTCCAGTCGGTGGAATTATTGAAGGAAGTTAAGAGAGATATTAAGATATTTTCTTCCTCCTTCTTAGACCTTCTTTTTTTCCTAGGATCATTCTTCTATCACTGTCCCTCCTCTGAACATGTCCAAACCATCTCAACCTGGCTTCTCTAGCTTTTTCACTGTCTGTGTTGTCCCTCTAATCACCTCATTCCTGATCCTGTCCATCCTTGTCTCTCCTAAAGAGAATCTCTAAGCATCTTTAACTCCTCCACCTCCAGCTCTGTCTCCCGTCTTCTGTCTATTCCTAGTGTCTCTAATCCATCCATCATGGCTGGTCTCACAACTGTCCTGTAAACCTTTCCCTTCACCTTAGCCGACATTCTTTCATCACAGATCACTCCTGACACTTTTCTCCATCCTGCCTGTACTCTCTATTCTGCACCTGCCATATATTTTTTAAAACATCATTAGAAAAACGAATCCTCCCTGACAGACTGTCAAATTGAAATTAGATTTTTTTAGCACAATAAAATCAATAAAAAAAATGATTGTTGTTAAAGATGTGCAGCTCTGTAGGTCTGGATTTTTTTTTTTCCACTGAATTGTCTAGATATATAAAATAAGCAGTGGAATTAATATGTAAGGCAGACGTTTCAATTGTGTTTCCCTCTGTGGACACAATACACCAGTGCTGCAGGAGCTTTTAGAAGAGAAAAAAAAAAGGTCAGCATGAGGTAGACTTACTTTTTTTCTGATGTGTCAGTTATTTTTCTACTGGTGTGAAAAATGGTAACAGTAAAAGAAAGAGAGAAAATATAAGCATATAAGTAAATCCAATATTTATTCACTATTTGAGAGATCGTCTCAAAATTTAAGAAAATTTAGATAATAAAAGTATTATAAAGAATTGGTCAATTGGTCAAAAATCTTTTTTTTTTGCTATGTTTTTTCCTAAAGATGAATAATGCATGGCAAGATGGCTGTATCTATGTTTATGCTGTGTAGGCTGTAAGGTGAACCATATTAAGATTTAATTTTCTTATTATGTCATTATATACAACTAGTTCCTTAAGTTATAAGATTCTTGTCTTCAAGCGCTAGCACATGATCATGATAGATCAAGCATGGGCAGACCTTTTCACTTGCGGGACACAATTTGTCCTAAAATTGGACACGGGGTCGTGTTACGACCAGGTAGATGCTCCATTCTCGTGAACTAAGATATATGGCATGTAAAAGTCTTGCATAAATAAAAAAATGCCTTTTGCATCCTTTACTTCATATATAGGGGAAATGTAAGTACTGCAGGACAAAGAGAAATATAATCAAAATACAAACCAATTACATCATTTGGAGAAGCTTGGCGGGCCGGATTACTTAGCTAGACGGGCCACATATGGCCCCCGGGCCTTAGTTTGCCCATGTGATAGACCAATCCAGAAGCTGATTGATCACAACAGTCCATGGCTGCCTACATGGTTTTACTTCACGTTACTGACACGGAGGAATTGTCCTTGTCGTCTTCTACAGTGGACCGAATGGATTCTCATCAATGCTTTACACATATGATGGAATGAGTAAGAAAACGAAGAATTATTTAAAACTGACACTACTGACACTACATTTTGTATTCAATCCTTGTCCTTCATCTTCAATTTTGACATGGGAATTCTCAGTCGGTCAGGAAACTATTTAATTCCATAAGTTCAGGAGTGCAGCTGTCTCCTGCTGTCCTAAAATGGGTTCGAAAAAGTCTTTGATTCTTTCTCAGTCTCAATAAGGTTTTCACACTCATTGTCTACACTTTATGGCTTTGTCTCTCCGTTCCAAATAATTTGGCCACTCCCCAGATGAAATGTACTTCTCAGTATTTACCAATGGTAAATAGAAACAGTAGATGGAAGAAATGCAACACACGCACAAGACTCTAATCCCCCTCTCACCCAGATATAGAAATGGACGGAAAACACTTTCTTTCACTTCTTATGCAGAGTTGTTTCCCTAGATTGAGGAATGAGGCTCGTTCATAAATAAGATTCTTCTTTTTCTTCTCCTTTCGACTCGTCTCTTTTTTCAAATGTTACGACAGAACAATTTCCATCTCCCCCTGTCCTCTGTATCTTCAACTCTAACTTCAACTAACTCCATGTCCTCCCCATCCGTCTCCTTTTCCTCTCCTACCTGGTAGCTGGTAGATTTTCTCTAACTTGTTATTTATCTGGAAACATTAGCAAGCACCATGTAAATGATGCAAAATTGAAATCAAGAAATTTAGATTTTTTTTGTAGGATTTATTTTCTTAAGAAGTGTTTAATCTGTTCTCCTTCAGGCTTGTCCACTTTTAAGGGGATGCCACTGCAAATCACAGATCTTCTATCTCCTGTTCTCTATTTCCTCTTCTCCACTAACTCCAACTACCTCGATCTCCTCCTTGTCTCCTACCTGGTAGCTCCATCTCTAGGATCATTCTTCTACCAATGTATCCACTGTCCCTCCTCTGAACATGTCCAAAACATCTCAATCTCAAACCATCTCAATCTGTCTTCTCTGGCTTTTTCTCCAAACCTTCATGATCCTGTCCATCCTTCTCACCTCTAAAGAGAACCTCAGCATCTTTACCTCCTCCTTTTCAGCCTCTGCTTTGTTACGTTTCGGTGTCAGTGAAGACAAGGTAGGACCCAAACAGAGTACTGGGAGACTTTTCTTTAGTTTTAAAGGTTTAATTAAAGTGAAACAACAAAAATGAACATGTACTAACTATAACTAAATGGTTTGGCTACATTAACACAAACCCTCTTGACCTGCAGCTCAGTACGGGAACACAACAACACACCACGAGACAACAACAAACATCTTCCAACATTAACAATGATCCAACAACGACTAGTGAGGGAGAGGGTTATATTTGCTAAGGGCACCAGGTGACACGAGGGAGACTAATGACGAGGACACAGGTGACTGTGCTCACACTGATTAACCCACACAAGCAAACAGGGGAAGGGATAGAAGGACCTCACCTGCCTCCTGTTTTATATCTATTCCTAGTGTCGCTAAACCTTACATCGTTGTACACATTAATCATTGTGTAAATCAAGGGTCACCATCCTTTTTGAAATCAAGGGCTACTTCCTGGGTGCTGATAAAGACAAAGGGTTACCAGTTTGATACATACTTCTGAAATAGCCAATTTGGTCAATTTAGCTTAAATTATATATTATTATTAATAGTGAATGGTATTTAGCTGCGTGAAGACACTGATCATGTTAATGGTTTCTCATGAAAATATCAACAATGAAATAAAGATAGTAAATAAATTAACATCAATATGCAACACTTTATTTCTATATTTTCAAGTTCCAGCGTTTACCAAACACCCTGCACAAGCCTAAGAAAAAAATGCATTTAACAGCTGTGCTATCAAATGTACTGTAAATACTGACCCTTGAACTATACTAGGTCAGAGTTCATTTATATTAATCAGTAGAATAATAATATATTATTATTTCCAGTTCTCATATAAGTGTGATTTAAATGAGAATATCAAAAAAAATGAATAAAATATATAGATGCAGCTCACTGATAAGTGTGTTATTTGTGTTAATTTTAGAACAGGCGTACGGGCGACTCACATGGTCCTTACGTGCTACCTGGTGCCTGTGGGTTGGTGACCCCTGGTGTAGGTCATATAAATGGTCAAGGTTAAAGAGTTTAGTAAGCAACTGGACATTCAGTTTTTTGTTAAATGTTTCTATAAATTATAGACTTATAAATGATAGGCTTATAAATGCTGAATTAGCACCACCTACAGGGCAGGTTGAAATCCCTTAAGGCTTAAGGGATCCTGTGTGCTGCGACTGACTGGATGCAGGTGAAGTTAGTGTGCTACCATTGGAGATTAGTGACAACGATGAAAAAACTACAGGACAGTATGTCACCAATCTGAGAGATTAAAACAAAATTTATTTTACTTTGATCAAACACAGAAAGGTCTCACAGGCTTTAAAAAAAAAAAAAAACAGCTGCAGTTTACACGTAGAAGCTGCCCATGCCTCATTTTGTCATCATACCAATCATGTAGTATTTAATATCCTTAACTGTGGTATAAAAGATTAATTAAGTGTGATTGGCAATCAACAAGATACGGTCACACATTAACAGAAAGCTATTTCGGGCCACTTTCCCTTGGCTTTTATGAGGATGTGAGAATAGGAGGCATTCAAAAATGTGCTTTGGAAATCATTTGATTTCATGGGTATTGGACAGATTAAACAGTGGTTTCAACCATAAATGCCTCGTTGCATACATTAATTTTCCTGGCTGTTTGAACAGAAGTGACTCCAGACCAATCAGTCTACGGCAAACATGCACAGACAGGCTCGTAGCCATGCAGATAATATTCAAGACACGCCTGAGCTTAATGTGCACAGCCGCGCTGTTAATGCCCAAACAGGCTGCTATCTTTCTGTTGACAATTTACCATCATGGTGTTGTAAAAAGGGCGGTTGCAGACCGAAAAAAAATGAATTTTCGTTGCCCAAAGAAGATGCTGCAGCCGCTGTGTTGTTTCCGCAACAATAAAATTGGTGGATATTTTAAAATAAAGAAACCGTTTCATTCAAAACCTTAGTGATTTTCAATTTTTGCATTGTACAGCATATACGTATATGTTATATATATATATATAGGACATTTGAGACCGTCTATGATGGATGGATTAGAGACACTAGGGATAGGAAAAAAACAGGAGGCAGAGCCGCAGGTGGAGGAGTAAGAGATGCTGAGGTATTAAAGGGACAAGACAGACGGGAAGCTTTGGAGAAAAAGCTAGAGAAGACAGATTGAGATGGTTTGGACATGTTGAGAGGAGGGACAGTGGTTATATTGGTAGAAGAATGATCCTAGAGATGGAGCTACAAGGTAGGAGACAAAGAGGAGATTGATGGATGCAGTGAGGGACGACATTGAGAAAGTTGGATTTAGAGTTGAGGATACAGAGGACAGGGGGAGATGGAAGTTGTTGATTTGCTGTGGCAACCCCCCAAAAAAGGGACAAGCTGAAATGAGAAGAAGAAGACATTGTACAGTATATTTGTTTATGTATAGAATATATAATGGAAAACAAGGCACTTTGAAAAGCTCTAATATATTTTATACTTATTTTTTATCTTATTTAAAACTTGAGTTATGTTGGTTGTTATTATTATATTTGTCCAAACAAATGTAAAATGACCTGGCATTAAAATGAAAAATAAATTGAAAAAAATAGAGTGCTGATATTTTTTCACCATGACTGTATATGTACCTATATAATGATTTTTTTCTTTCATAATAATATAATTTTCTTCATTTTTTCAATAATAATACTTATTAGTAGTCTTTTTTTAAAATAGATTATTTCTGTGCCGTTTTACTGAAAGATTGCCTTCGTGTTGAGACCATGGTGATGGAGGCTGTGTCATCCCTCTGCTAATTGTCCCTAAATAGAATCGAATTACAGTAGTTTGATTTGTAATAAAATTGTTATGATTATGATTTTAAAGCTCTGACTAATGTC
>JAFBJS010007985.1:65433-77822 GCA_016785265.1 Paraplagusia blochii | reverse complement strand
TAGCAGCTATGTTATTATATATTTTTGGTTCGTTTTGCTAGCTCGGCTTGTCCCATTTTTCAAGGGTTGCCACAGCGAATCAACAGTTTCCGTCTCCCCCTGTCCTCTGTGTCTTCTACTCTGACTCCAACTACCTCCATGTCCTCCCTCATTGCATCCATCAATATCCTCTTTGTCTCCTACCTGGTAGCTCCATCTCCAGGATCATTCTTCTACCAATGTCTCCACTGTCCCTCCTCTGACATGTCCAAACCATCTCAATCTGTCTTCTCTAGCTTTTTCTCCAAACCTTCCTGTCTGTGTTGTCCCTCTAATCACCTCATTCCTGATCCTGTCCATCCTTGTCTCTCCTAAAATAAACCTCTAGCTCTGTCTCCTGTCTTCTGTCTATTCCTGGTGTCTCTAATCCATCCATCATGGCTGGTCTCACCACCGTCCCTTCACCTTAGCTGACTCTCTTCTATCACAGATCACTCCTGTCTCAGTTCTCCACTTTTTCCATCCAACCTCCACTCTATTCTCCACCTCTCTTACACAGTCTCCACTGCTCTGAACTGTCAGTTCCTAAAGTCCTCCACCTTCTCCACCTCGTTCATACACATGTACTTTGTCTCTCTAGGACTGACCTTCATTCCTCCTCTCTGTAGTTCAAACCTCCACCTCTCTAGAAAGTTCTTTTCTTGCTATAGCTTCCCTGTCTGACTCTTACCATCACTCTTTGATTAATCAGAGGTGCATCTTCACCGGCACCACCGGAGTTGGCTCGGCAAATCTTCCCTCTCAAACGTCAGAAATGTGTTTCAGAGCGGTCGCTTTACATCGACGACCCAACAGGCTGTCGATGAAAATGTTAATCATGCGCCTCAGCAGGACAAAAGACGATGCTTTGGCGAAAGAGATGAAAAGACACTTTCAAAAAAAAAAAAAACCCGGCTGGTGTTTTCTATGTCTGTGACAGTGGCTCCAAATGATGGTCTTCAACAGTCACAGGGGTAAACAGAGCTGAGGCAGAAAATTAGTAACACAAGACGTCCCGACAGATGAGTGAATTTTAATATGAGGAGACTTGTTCTCCCGTCCCTCCACCCGTACGTTTGTCCAAAGACTGACATTCACTCCAATAGCTGAGAGAATTCACAGATAAATTCCTTTAAATCGAATCAAATATTCAATAAGAAGATTATTAGATTTAATGATTCCATAATCACCACAAACCACTTTGTCCTTCTTCTTTTCCTTTCAGCCAAAACGAGTCAACAATTTCCATCTCTGTCCCCTGTATCCTCAACTCTGACTCCAACCACCTCCATGTCCTCCCTCACTGCATCCATCAATCTTCTCTTTGTCTCCTACCTGGTAGCTCCATCTCTAGGATCATTCTTCCACCAATGTGTCCACTGTCCCTCCTCTGAACATGTCCAAACCATCTCAATCTGTCTTCTCTAGCTTTGTCTCCAAACCTTCCTGTCTGTGTTGTCCCTCTAATCATCCATCCTTGTCTCTCCTAAAGAGAATCTCAGCATCTTTAACTCTTCCACCTCCAGCTCTGTCTCCTGTCTTCTACCTATTCCTAGTGTCTCTAATCCATCCATCATGGCTGGTCTCACCACCGTCCTGTCGACCTTCCCCTTCACCTTAGCTGACTCTTCTGGGACAGATCACTCCACCTTTCTTCAGTTGTTCCATCCTGCCCGTACTATTTGATAGGATCTCACGGCCAAATATATTTGAAATACAGGCCAGATTTGGCCCTCCGGCCTCAGTTTGACACTTGTGACATAGATGGAAGCTTAGAATAGCAGGGAACATTGAGGCAGAAAAGGTCTTTTATGTGGGAGAAGTTTAAGATATAAAAAAATATTTCAAAACAAACCTTTTTGAACTTTATTTTCTTTTCTTTTTTGTGCATCCCTCTATTCTTATACTTATGGCTCTGGTCTAAAAGTTCTTTCTTAGTTTTTTTTCTATGTCTTTTCATTCATTGAAATAACATTTATTCAAAAATAATTCGGAGGTCAATCACAAAACAAATCGATAACTGTCACTCCTGTTGAAAGTGGTGCAGAAGAGTGTTGGGAAAATTCACAAAAATATTTTGAAAATGTAAATATGAGCCACTATTTCTGCGCTCCTTAATCTTTATGTAAAATATTTTGGCCGCATTTACATTTAAATGTCAGTCTGAGAGCCGCTCAGAAAGGTTGAAGGACCTCTAAAAACGCTAGCCTCCCTTTTTTTTATTTATTATTATTATTATTTTTTATTTTTTTTATCTTTGCCGAAACCTTGATATGCATTAGTCCAGGATTTATTCCCCAGACTGTGGGGTTCACCGCTCGATAAAATATTAACCAGCGGGCGATAAAATGCAAATGGCGTTTCTCAGCTTTCATCACTCATTTTTTTTTTTTTCCACTTTGAGTTTGCTATAGGTGAACGGAAGCATTTGTGGATTGCATATGGTACAGGAAGCTAATTGAAAGGTTGAGTGAATAACAATTAAAGGTTTGACAAATGCTTCTGTCCTCTTAAAAGCTATTTGTTTATGCAGGGCTCTCCACGCAAAGCGTATCTGTCTGTGTAAAGTATTCGACGCGTCAAACCTCTTAAAAATCAACTGTTAAATTGTTTTTGAAAGAAAATCACGTGCGTAAAAAGGTAAACGGTTCATGTTTTTTGTCAAAACTTTTTTTTTGGTCTTAATTTCTTCCTTTGCTTAAACATGGAAGTCAAACTTATATAAAGTTACATGCCATTGTAAAATATTTCCACTCCACTCCTGCAGGGGGTGCTATAAGCCCTCTTGCGTCATTTTTTTTTTTTTGAGATACAGCATTTGTGCTAAAGTGTAAACGCAGTCATTTTCTCTAACAAGAAAAGTAGCTTTTGAAATCAACGCCCGTGTGGTGTCTCAGTGGAAGTAGGAATCGAACTCACGTCAAAACTAAATAAAACCAGAGGTTAAGTTGCCAAAAATAACAAAAAATGTCAAGAAGAAGACTGTGGCAGTTTGGATTGGATGGTAATGGGTGTCAGTTGTTGCTTTTGTTAGAAGAATAGCAGCAAAGATAAGGAAAATACAGGTGTAAGAAGAGTAGTGAGATCTGCTATGATGTACGGATTGAAGACAATGGTTCAAATCCCTGTTTGGGCGGTAGACTTCCAGCGGGCTCGCCACCTGCAGGAAGGTACAGTGTGGCGCAATGTGATTTTGGGGGGCAGTTGTGGAGACTGCTGGCCTCAAAATCCAGTAATGGATAACGGCTGGACAGACCAGGATCAGAACTAATGTAGTAGAACAAAGTACAGTATCATCAGCAAAAGGTTTGATATTGATTTGTAATGTAAATAAAAAAACAATCCTCAATTTATTTTGTTAGATAAATGAAAGGAAGACGGATGGATGAGGGGGAGAGGGGAGAGGGATGCTAGCTAGATGCTACCTAGCTAGCTAGATGCTAGATAGATAGATAGATAGATGTTTTTTTCTTTCTCTTTGTTTCTCACAATACCATTTCCTCTGAAAGTCTCCTCTACTTCTTCCTTTGTCTATTGTGGTTGTCAGTGGCAGCTGTCAATGTTGACGTTGCTTTCGTTGCCAGACCTCTGAAACTGGGAGACCGTTGCCAGTGTTCAGACTGTGGATTGGTGATAGCTGTCATGTCGAGGCTGGCGTAGCTGTCATGTCGAAGCCGTTGTCTTTAACATGTATCTCAGCTCAACTTTCTTCATGGAACTCTCAGACAGCTGGTGAGCCAGAGGGACACGGAGACCGTAAACAGTGACTTTGGTACTTTTGATTGGCAGCTCTGTGGTCCAAAAACCCAGAACTAAGCTGCAGCTGGGCTACTGTATAACTTTCTGTCACTCTTGCTAAGGATTTCCTACGAGGAACTTGGGAAAAACACACAAGAAAAATGAGAAAAAGGGCATGAATGAAAACTGGTCCTGAACAGAGTGTCCGGTTAAAGTCTGGGACAAACACTATGACATTTTCTCCTCACAGCTTGTCCACTGCTGTCAGTTCTATTCAGGCGACAACATACATCTTGTTTAATTTGTCTCCTGTAAGTCTTTAGGCTAATGTCAAATGCAGTTCGTAAACATAACGTTGATTAATTTATATACGTCAACTTTTTTTTTGTTCTCTCCTCGTAGGAGAATGCAGCTGTCACGAAGGTTTCGCTCCTGATCCGGAACATTCGCACCTGTGTATTCGCAGTGACTGGGGTCGTAACGAAGGGTAGGTACAGCTACCTCAATTAGCCGACTCTGTGCTGCCCCTGCTGTTCGTTCCATTCACACGCATAAACTTTGTCTGAATTCACGATGTGATGCAGATCAGTCACTCCTCCAACTCGGAGTTAGATCCTTATTCTAAACCAGTGTTTTTTTTTTTTTAGTGAGTTTAGTTCAGGACCCGCCCTCACCCTGTAGCCTCGATTCTCAACCTCCAAATCGAGGAGAATTTTCAACTTTGATTTATGGCATGAAAAAAGATGATGCAGTTTGAGTCTGAGATGAGTTATCACAGTTTGCTGCGAGGATGATAGGAAGAAACCTCTGAGATGTCCTCAGGTCTCTGTGAGTCGTATCCTGGAAGTCTCTGCAGGTTTATCTTTGAGAGAATATTCCTCTGTTTCCAAGTTTCCCGTTTTGAAGCGTTCATGCTTTGATACAGCAAGAAAAAAAAAAAAACTGCAAAAAAAAACTGCAAAAAAATATACTTGAGTTTTTATTCTACCCAAAAAAAAAAAAATCCAATTCACAGTCAGTCTAAACAAAAAACATGATGTTAATTGGAAAATTGAGGGCAAGTCTCCATGTTCTTCTTTTCTTCCAGATCTGTGATGTAGATCTGAAGCAACCAAACTGTTCAATATCATAAACAGATGAGAAATTAAATTAAAAAAAAAAAAAAAAACATCAGTAGTATTGTTTATTTTGCCATTTGTCCCTTATTTTAAATAGGAAATTGTCTAAACAAAATATATATATATATATATCCTGGGTGTATGTAAAACATACACACTTAACACTACAAATCATGTCAGTATATAGAGTCTGTGTACTGGGGGGGTAACTCTGGTAAAAAAAAAAATGATATGATTATTGGGCCAAATATAATTACATTGTGGGCCTAATTTGGTCCCCGAGCCAAGGTTTGACAGATGTCATTCAGTCTATGATATTATAGTTTGTGTTTCTTCTTCTATGATGTATAAATCAATACATGACTGTCATGGTTAGAAAAAAAAATTAATAATATTCTGCAAAATGCAAAAAAAAAAAAAAAACAAAAACATCAGCGACACGCTGTCGGGCCACAACCCACCATTTTATAAACAACATTTTTGCATGAACTGAAAGTGCAGTTGAATTTATATTAGGTTATTACAGGAAACAGGGCTTAGACTGGAAAAATCAATCTACTTGCATCCGTTTGCCCCGAGAAATAATCACCAGAAATGAGAGAATAAGCAGTTATTGTAGTTAATGACCCACAACATTCAAAGGTAATTGAACGATCCTGTAGCTCCAGGAAGTCGACGCTGAAGGTACAAATAAAAACAAACAGCAGACAGTCCTTGACTTAGAACAGATTTAAACGGACGAGGATCGTCCGAGAGTGAAGAAGACGTCGATACGAAAAATCCACTACGGGAGGAAAATATGAATGGAATCAGAGTTTCTCTATGAAAGGTTCTGTTTCTGAACTGGGTATCAGGTCACCTTTGTTCTATGTTCTCCAATAGTAATGTTCTGAAGTTCACTCTCTGTTTTTCTTCTCTCCCTCGTCTCCCACTGGGCTGATGTGAAGTCCGTGGCCTTATACCAACTTGGAAAAAGGCTATGACCTAGTTACAGGAGAGCAGGCCCCAGAGAAGATCTTCAGGTGAGTCCACTCCTCCAGAAAACATGACTTTTGCTGTCCTTCCACATGCAATTTACTCACAGTCGGTTGGACTCAGGAAAACATGCAGCTGGGTCAAAAGCGAAAAAAAAAGCGAAAAAAAATATATATATATATATACATATATATATATAACAAAAAAGAATATATATAGAATATATATAACAAAAAAGAAAAGAAAAAAATACATATATGTTTTTTTTTTCTTTTTAAAATATATAAAAAATATTTAAAAATGTTTTGGAATTATATTTATATTTTTTTCTTTCTTTTTTTATACTTATACCCTGTATCGTGTATATATATCTATCTATTTTTTTTTTTTTTTTTTTTTTTTTTTTTTTTTTTTTTTTTGATTGAATTTGCCAGAGTAGACATTTAGTGATGTTGATGGATTGGGTGGAAACAGGACCTTTCTGGTTTTGTGGAAGCATGATCTTTTTTTTTTTTTTTCTTTTTGGAGGGGGGGGTGTTAATATGTAATACGATGATTAATGATCACATTTCATTTTTTTTTTTTAAAAATACATTCTCTGAGTTACCTCTCATGATACATGTCACCATTTATTTGATTTCTATTATTTATCATATATTTTATTTATTCATTTTGCCTCTTGCAGCTCTGACACATTTTATATTTCAGTCTTTATCAAGTCTTGACTTGTGTATATTTTATTATGTTTTCAACCCAGGGAAGTCGACCACTTTGACAAGGGAGTAAAAATGAAATTATTGCTCCAACCAGATTGTCAGTCTGTTAGAAGAATTGTAGCTTCACGTCAGGTTTTGATCTTGTACCAGCTGAGGTTTTTTTTCAAAAACTGAAGGGAAAAAAAAAACAAAAAAAAAAACAGAAAACAACTCAATTTCTTCCTTTACAGCCGAAGCAAAGAACCAATATTGATCGTTGGTATTTCAAACATATATTAAACTATTAAAAAATAGTTCCAGTAGATTCACCACAGGAAAGATCACAGTGTGATTTGGGTGCCAGTCGTGGAGACTGCTGTTTATGCCACTAAGCAACTGTTAATCAGATGGAAATGAAAGAATGAAAGAAGCAGTTTTTCGAAGAAGAAGAAGAAGAGCAAACAGCAGAAACCATTACGATGGTCTCAACACAACAAATAATATTTTATTTATGGGCCATTCCCACTTTCATCTGCATTCAATATTGCGTTGTATTTATTTTTTTTCATAGCGTTAACTCCTCGGAACGTCTCCCCGACTTATCATTTCATTCTTTAAGTAGAGAAAATTCCCCCTCACAGTAATTTCCCTCCTCTTCACACGGACGTGGTTTCGTTATCATCCCAGCCCGGCTCTTAGAGACGAGGTACTAAAGCCGCGGTATTTGTTCCGTATGAAGAGCGATCAATCATTCAGCCGTCCACCGGCTGTTGGACGACCACGCTGGAGATGAGACTAATGCAGCCATCAGCACACACTGAGGTTGAATCCCATCACTGGCCTTTAAAAGCACTTTGTCCAGAGGTGGAGAAGAAGAGGGAAAGTGATGAGACCGCACACACGGCGAGAGAGACGACAATTTAGTCCAGAGGACTGTGGAGAGGACGGTGTTCCACTTCAGTTGGACGGATAGAGTCAGTGAAGAGGACGCTGTATCATAACAGAGATTAGTTTGAAAGACAGAGGCCGTTGTTTGTTATCGCTGCCGTTTAACGTGGAAATTAGTGAGCGTTCGCTTCTTGTGAAATAAAATACCAGTAAAGACGGAGAGTCTGGAGAGTGGACTAGATGTAGATCATTAGGTTGATTGTATAGAATTAATGTTATTTAAAGTCCATTATAAGCTAACTATTAAAGTTTAGGTATAAAACTTAACTTGAAGAGAAAACAAAATCATTAGGATGGATGTTGTTCATCCCTAGTCATTTTGGGAAATTTTGCCTCTGCATCTAAGCGGGCGGAGCAGCTAGCTAAGCCAGCACCCATTGAGTGTGTGCTCAGGGCACCACGGCGGTAACTTGGTGGTAGGGGGATTCGAACCAGGGCTAGGGTGACAGAAACTTTAGCCACTAGGCCACCAACTGCCCTAAAAGCTTCGCCGATCATGGGGCTCGAACCCATGACCCCGAGATTAAGAGTGTGCTCTACCAACTGAGCAAGTCGGGCTATATCTATCTATCTATCTATCTAAGTGTCTTGGATCCATGTCAGTAGAGCGTGTGACAGCCACACTGGTTGTTTTTTTATGCTGCTGACTGGATGACCTCTGTTTTTTCCTGGATTGTGTTAATAAAGTACCATTTTTAAAATCTATCTATCTATCTATCTATCTATCTATTTATCTATCTATCTATCTATCTATTAGGGCAAATGTGCAAATGAATCGTTTTGGATCGGTTTGGATCGAACCGAATCGGATCGAACTGGATCGTTTAATATTTTTTTTTATGAATCGCTCTTCAATCGGATTGTTATGTGAGTGAATCACCATACCGCTAATATAATAATATATAATAATATATATTATAATAATATCATAATATAATAAATTTCCCACACTGTAAAAGTACTCCTGGCTTTTGCAGTAGATCTTGGGTTTGAGGCCCAAAGGTACCACATACCCCCTCAAAACCCAACCCCGTCCTCCCCCGTCCATCTGGGTTAGGGTTGGTCGGGTTTCAAGAGTAGAGACTTGTTGCAGCAGCCTACACGTCAAAAGCACATACTTGATGGCACCTCTTGTGGCAGCCTGTGCTAGTTGCAAGGAGTAACACTGTAAATTTTAAAAACTATTTTGTAACTATTTTCTTTGTTAAGTGTATTTTTTACATGTCAGTGTATTCAGATGAAAACCATATCACTGTAAGTTGTGAGTAAATCTGGTTCTTCCAGAGTTAGTCGTTCAAGTTTGATCAACTGGACAAAGTTAAGCACAATAGCACACCCTAGCTGAGAACTGTACCAAACCGACCGTAGCTGTTAACAACAGTCGTTATTAACAGCTACTTTTCAGGTTCTATAAAAAAAAAATGTTTCATTTCACAGCAATTTGCTTATTCCCTGTGCTGTTGGTTTAAATCTAACAAAGGTAATTTACAGTTCACTTAACGGTGACATTAGAGTGGGAGGAAATAAGACAGTTTTGGAAAATAAAGTACAAAAAAAAAAAAAATCATATATATGTATATGTAAGTGCATATAATGAAACGCATTTCATTTTCTTCTGACAACCGCCGCCATTCAGGCCCAGTAATAGATTTCCTGTAATTTGCTGTTTCGCCGCCCACCTGTGCAGATACATTAAAAAAAAAAAGTAATGCCAAAGCACAGATACGTCTGTGCGATAATGTAAGGCCAACCCCCCGCGGTCTGTGGTCCTGTGGATATTAATCTTCTCAGGGGGGGAAAAGGAAACACTATGGAAAACGAAGGACGTGAGGGTAAATAATGAAAGTCAACAGCAACGTTGACGCCTGTGCATCAGACTGTTTTGATGATGCCTCGTAGGCAGCTTTATTTCCTAAGATTCTTCCTCCGTCCTGTTCACCTTGAGAAGACATTCTGTGAAGCCCAAATTATATAAAAGCATGTTTTGAAAATTACCTCCCGTTCCTGTTGCCCAACCTTTGAGTAACCTTTTATGCTTTTATTTTATTTTTTTGAAAATGGCATCGTTATATTTAAACCTTTTCAGTTCTGTTTCTCTCATTAAATTGAATGAACTTTATATTGACGGCGGTCATCACGCTCCGTGAATTACAAACTCGTGCAAAAACAAACCCTCAGCGGTGGAAAAACTTTTTTTTTTCTTCAAAAATGTCGCTTCCATGTGTTCGTATACAGTGTTTGAACTCTATATCAAGGATATTTTTCTTAGCCTTAGCAATTTTTACTTACTCGGGCAAATTTTCTTATACGTACGAACGTTTGGGCTATACAAATTTCCTTTCTCTGAAGTTGGGATAAGAGCCATTGCTGCTAGATTTTTTCAGCTAGACGAGATCGGACACAGTTAGCTAAGACATCGCAGACTCTGACTTCGTCTTTTCCTGGCGGCTTTTCCCTTTTTTCAAGGGTTGCTCCAACAATTTCCATCTCCTCCTGTCCTCTGTATCTTCTACTCTAACTCCAACTTCCTCCATGTCCTCCTTCACTGCATCCATCAATCTCCTCTTCATCTCCTACCTGGTAGCCCCATCTTTAGGATCATTCTTCTACTGATGTATCCATTGTCCTTCCTTTGGACATGTCCAAACCATCTCAATCTGGTTTCTCTAGCATTTACTCCAGCAGACTTGGTGTACGATTGGTTAATTGGTCGTGCTTTTCAGTTCTTCAATATGATTGGCTCATCGTTGCATCTCTCACCATCTCCCCTTGTTTGTCGCTCTCTCTCTCATCTATTTATCTTTACTGTTTAATGATTTAGTCCAGATTTTGTTTATTATTATTGATATTACAAAATAATTATTGAAAATACAAACAAAAATATTGTATCTCAGTCATCCAGGTCATTTAATCCAAGAATAGTTATATTGAGGGCAACCTAGCGTAGAAGGATTCTTGAAGACGTTTCATTTATTATCCAAAAGGCTTCTTTAGCTCATCAGTGATGGGCAGTGGTGCTTGTGTTTGACTGGGGTCTTGAGGGTTCCAGGTTCAAATCCACTAGGTGCCAGATAACCACTGAGGTGCTCTGAGCAAGGCACCAACCCTACCCACTTCACCAAGGTTTGGGTGATGTAGCGGTCACATTTTGTTGTACGCAGTGGCATTGCACAAGTTTTCTTCCCTTCCCTTTGTTATTCAGCGTAGAATTTCGTGATATACCAGAACTCTCACGGTATTGGGTACTTGGGTCCGCAAGGCACCCGATCCGAATTCCCCTGCCGCCAACTTACCACTGAGGTGCCCTGAGCATGGTGCCCCCAACACTGCTCCCCAGGCGCTTGCTCAGCTAGCTTATTACGGTGATGGGTTAAATGCAATACTCCTGAGGGATTGATAGAGTCCGTACATCCGTTTTCATCCGCGTATCCATTACTGGGTAGCGCGGGCAGCGGTCCCCACAACTGCCACCCAAATCACGTTGCACCATAGTGTACCTTCCTGTAGGTGGTGGGTTCTAAAAATGAAATTAAAGAAATTGTTTTGGTTCTTGGAACGCAGCTGTCGCAATAGGACTGGGATCACTGTATCCACAAAATTCCATCAAATGCGTTCCGCCTCCGTGTCTTTATGTGCGTGTCAGTTATTGCAATGTGACCAGGCAGCGGTGAATTGACTGCTCTTGTGGTTCTGCCAACACAGATCAATCTACAGTCTGGGCCAAGGGTTGTGGCTTCCAGTCAGCAAGAGCTTCGTGGTGCCACCGGTGGAGCTGTCAATCAACCCCGTCGCCAGCTGCAAGACGGACGTGTTGGTTTCTGAAGATCCGGGGGAGGTCAGGTGAGTCCGGCTCCGCTCACACCACCGCGCTGCCGATGCTGAAAGGGGAATGTGTCTTGTTTGTGGAATTGAAATGTCTCGAGCAACAACGTCAGATTCACTTTCCGTCCTCGAGAATACGCCAAGGCATTGTTCGGAATCTGGCTCTCCATATTTTCCAGCATTATAATATATTATGACAACCTCATCAATGCCGCTGTCATGTTTGCCGTTTGACCATTGTTAGGTCTGACAGCTCTCCATAGCGAAAAGAGCTTGTAGTTTTCCTCCGACTGTTGAAAAATAAAATTAGATACACAGAAGAAACGCACACGCTCTTAAGGATAAGTCAAAAAACATCGTTAAGGCGGTCGTACAGTAAATGCCTTTTTTTTTCCTTGTTGCTTACAAATACATTAAAACAGCGAGGCAGCTCAATTCAAGTAAAAAGTTAAGTAGCCATTAAGCATTTACTCGGGTCATTAAATCCTTATGAGGTCTGTGATTTGGAGGCTTAATGTGACAAAGGCAAAGTATCATCACACAATGACGGACTTTGGATCCTTACATCGGTTTAAATCGTTCTTTGAATCAACAATATCGCAAAATAAAACCTAAATATGTTCAATATGTTCAATATATTTGCTTTATTTCTGCAGCTAGCTTGATATAACAAATTATAATCTGTTGTAAAGGTTAAAATAATAATACATTAATAACTAATAATCAGATCAAAATGGATTGATGGAAATATATATTTTAAAATGTACCAAAATACAGTGGTCCCCAACCACTGGGCTGAGGACCGGTACTGGTCCGTGGGTGAATTGGTGCCGGGCCGCCGAGAAATAATGTTCCCTTTTGACACCATCTGGCTATTACTTCCACTTGATCCATACCCATATCAACAAAAGAACTGACCAATAGAATGGCTAGGATTCCATCATCAATAATGCAACTATATTTGATTCGGAAATATTTTCTCAGTGAAGACAACAACAATAAACTCAAATGACTCAAAGTCATTGATACAAGATTCTAACTTTTTATACCGGTCTGGTAGCAGAAAATTATAGGC
>JAFBJS010007985.1:43152-58053 GCA_016785265.1 Paraplagusia blochii | reverse complement strand
CTCACCCAATACATTTTTGAAGAAAAATAAATTTTGTACATACATAAGCTGCACCTGACTATATTGAGGGATGAGGGTCAGTTTATGCTAATTTTATTCATGTACGAAGCGCGTTACCGTACGTTAAACTTCTTCTTCTATGGTGTTCATTAGCGGTTGTGACTTGCGTCTTCCTCTACACCCCCTGTCTCACTCTTAACTTTTCTGCTTGAGCAGTTAGAAAAAAATACGTGCATTATCCGCATCTCTGCGGGGGTTGAAATTGTGTGACAAAAGTTGCCGCTTATAGTTCGGAAATTACGGTAACTTGTAATATGGTGCAATGTGAGTTTGGGTTGCACTAGCAGCTCATGTGACCCAGATAATGAATGAATGAATGACGGATTAGTTGTTAGTCATTACAAATACCTACTAGACACCTATTATCAAATAATTATTTGATAAATTGTCAACATTATGCAAAAGCATTTCATAAAAAAAAAAAAAAAACGCAATTTTTTTTTTTTTTTTTTATTCCTATCAGAGCTGTGATGTTCTTGACCGTTGCACTGCGTGCAGTCCATAATCTGTGTGTGATGACCGGTAGCACAGCAGCTTTATTAATGATCCCATGACATTGACGCATCACAGCACAGCGGTTCTCCAATACTGCAACACTGCTGATTTGTTTACTGCGGTCAGTGTGATTCACATTCAGGCATCGTTGAATTATTTACTATTTCCATAGTCATTACGGTAAAATATTATAAGACTCATAGAGTTGTGGTTGGTTCATAACAAAGATTAAAACATCAACCCTGACCTTAAATTAAAAGCAGGTAAAAGTGTTGGATTTAACTTTTCATGTAGAAAAGATCTGTTGAACAAGTGTGAAGCTCAGAAGATATTTCGCAAGATGGAGAAGGAATTTGTTCGAATTATAATGAAAATTTTCGCAGCAGCACCAGGTCACGTTTTCTCCCCGGACGGAGCGAGGCCTCCTGAATAATTCCTTTGAATCTGCTGGTGTCGGCCACCTCCAGGCTCCTGCACCGGCCCATCACATTGTGGAAAATGATGCTGGCCTGGACAGGCTCATTACACTTTCCTGGCATGTTCCCGCAGACACAGAAGGTCAAGACAAGGACAACGTTGGACTGTGCCTGTAGGAAGTCTCAGAGGTTCCAGACCAGTTAGTTTTACTTTCCAGATGAGTTCGTAGACATTTTTCCATCCTCGACATCATCTTATTTTTGAGTAAAATTGCTGTATGTCCTGAGGGGGACGGACCCGAGGAAGGAGGACGGACTTGTCCTTTTTTTTGGAGACAATTCGCAGAATTGTTATAGTAATAGATACGAACAGAATCTGTTCTTTTAATGAAGTTTAATTTTTATTAAACATTTGTTTGTTTGTCATGTTCTACTGTAGGCATGGGCAAACTAAGGCCTGGGGGCCAGATGCGGCCCAATGAACGTCTTAATGCGGCCCCAACCTTGTCCAAATTCATTCTGCCTACTACTACTTCTGCTTTTCCCCTGCAATGCCTGTGGTTCCCCAGTAGATGGCGTCAAAAAGGCTAGAAAGTGAAAGAGTGGAATCAGTTAGGTATATGATACTTGTTGTGGGGGGACATCGAAAAGTGGATGTGACTCAAGGGTAGAAGAAGTAAGGGCCTACATGCTCATTCTAGGTGCAGGATGAAAAATGCCCCCAGCAGTCTAGGCCTGTAGCAGCAGGTAGCATCTGATCTAGTTTAGGCCACTGGTTCTCAACTGGTCATTAAGTCGCCACCCACTCTCATAGCATTCAAACCAAGCAAATTAATTTTCTAAAAAAAAAAAAAAAAAAAAAAATTTACATACGCATTTTATTCAGCAGAGTGTGCCTTTCAAAATAAGAGATTTTATAAAATAAAACACATGCTCAACAGCTAATTCACATTATTTTGATTTTTTCACCAGCAGTTAGTGACCCATTCAGAAGGGGTCGGCGTCCCACTTTTTGGCCAGAACCCACCAGTTGAGAACCACTGGTTTAGGCTATAGGCTATGCTAAAGGGTTGAGTTTTGAGTCTCATTTTAAAGGTGGAGACAGAATCTGACTGGGAGTTGGTTCCACCGGAGAGGAGCAGGGGTAACCAAAGTTCTGAAAAGTAAAGTTCTACGGTGGTTCCATGTCCTGTGGAACAACCTGTTCCCATTTAATTGTTGGATTTTATTCTCGAACCAAAGTCTTTTCTACTGAAGTCTCCATAAATAATAAAAACACAAAAAGATAATGAACAACCGTGATTGACAGATTTTTATCTCAGAATAAATGGTGTCAAACTGCAGCGTTGATTAATGACTGCACGCTGAAACCAAAAAAACATAAATCCACTTCACCTTACCCCAAAAAAACCTCTGACAAAATGTCGTATCAGCCCCCGGTAACTGATCTATCAGTCTCTAGTTTATCACTGAGATTTATCCTCGTTTTCTTACACAGAAGATTTTATTTCTGGGGTGATTATAGCTCCTGCGCAAAAAAAAATAAAAAAAATGCACTTTATTCAATGACGAAGGAGCTTGATGAGAGTCAGCATATTTGTGAGAAGCTGGAACAAGAGCATTAATCAAGTGCAGGGGCAGACCAATAACCTGCTCTGTAATCATGCCCCGGCAGCGCTCTAACTTTGGGCAACGCCGCCCGGTCATTCATCATTTGGGGAAAGCAAGAGGCAGAGAAGGAGATTAATAACAAGTACATTAGTCAGTGTTTAGATGCTTCTGGGTCAGGCCACGGAGTCACCGTGCCAAAAGTGATAATCGTGATTAGCTAATGATTCGGAGAAGAATCGCTGTCAGCATCGGGGTTGATCCCCGTGTTGATCAAGTCAACACTGCGTGTTGTCTGTGCAAACGACTGTGTGGAACCAGCGTTTGCTCCACGTCCGGCAAACAGTTAATTAAAGAGTGGGAAGACTTTAACTTTGTGGAAATTTATTTCATATTTTTCCCCCATTAACTAGAAAACTCCCTTTTATTCCATATTGATTGTATTTTTTTCTCTCCAATATTTTTCTTTTTTTTTTTTTTTTTTTTTTTACGTTTTCCTCAATGAGCAAATTCCATTTTGCAGGATGTAATTTCATTACGCATGCAGCTCAGAGCTGCCTTGTTCTCTCCTCTCATCTATCACTGCCATCTCTCCTCTGTTCATGCAACTCATTATATTCAGTTGTTGTTTTGTGGTTAAATGTATTTTTTATTTTTTTTTTTTCATATGTGATTATTTAACATTTACCAATATGTTTAAAAAGCGTTAGCGGTGAGGTATGGATACAAAGTTAAACTCATCCATTCAGTTTAACAGATTAAAGACCAAAAAAATGTTTTTCATATTTATTTATTTTGGCCAAAGTTTTTTTTATTTTTTTTTTTCTTCCTGATGCAACCCTCACCATTTATTGGGTCTTTTTGACCCTGGTGGCTGGTTTATACAGTATAAACACGAGAAATATAAAAATATATTATAACTGTGATGTCCAAAAAAAGAATAGGCAAGATAACATATAAAGTTAAATTGTGATTACTAGTGTACATATTATAGCAAACTTTGATTATCTCAGTTATGCAAAGGGGGCGGCAGCGGTGGTCTAGTGGTTGAGGAAGTGGACTAGAAGATGAAGAATATGTAAATAAATGTTGAGCATAAATCTCTCCGTCCTGCAGGTGGCGTTAAAGACCTATTCGGAATGCAAGAATTCTGAACCTATTGATTAACATGAAAGGGGAACTCGGTTTCTGTACTTGTATAGTAGAGCTGCAGGACCTGCATTCAACCCTAGTTGGCTTAGGTCTGATGTCCAACAGTGTCTCCAATGTTGTGATCAAGACTTTTCCTGGTTCTCTCCATCTCCTACTCCACTACCTCCATGTCCTCCCTCACTGCATCCATCAAACTCCTCTTTGTCTCCTACCTGGTAGCTCAAAGTTAAATTGTGTTTTCTAGTGTATATATTATAGCATTTGATTCTCTCAGTTAAGCAGAGGGGGCGGCAGGGGTGGTCTAGTGGTTAAGGAAGTGGACTAGAAGATGAAGAATATGTAAATAAATATTGAGCATAAATCTCTCCGTCCTGCAGGTGGCGTTAAAGACCTATTCGGAATGCAAGAATTCTGAACCTATTGATTAACATGAAAGGGGAACTCGGTTTCTGTACTTGTATAGTAGAGCTGCAGGACCTGCATTGAACCCTAGTTGGCTTAGGTCTGATGTCCAACAGTGTCTCCAATGTTGTGATCAAGACTTTTCCTGGTTCTCTCCATCTTCTACTCTAACTCCATGTCCTCCCTCACTGCATCCATCAATCTCCTCTTTGTCTCCTACCTGGTAGCTCCATCTCTAGGATCATTCTTCTACCAATGTCTCAAATGTCCCTCCTCTGAACACGTCCAAACCATCTCAATCTGTCTTCTCTAGCTTTTTCTCCAAACCTTCCTGTCTGTGTTGTCCCTCTAATCACCTCATTCCTGACCCTGTCCATCCTTGTGTCTCCTAAAAAGAATCTCAGCATCTTTAACTCCTCCACCTCCAGCTCTGTCTCCTACCCATAATCCAACAGTGTCCTGTAGGACACATCTGGTGTGGGAAATGGTTTTACTGACATGCATATTTGTTTTGGTCACAGTTTTTACTTCCTGATGATCCTTGTGACTAGCACTGAAAAAAAACACAAGCTTGTGCCCCCTAGTGGTGGGGTTTTATTATTTGCGATAGCACTAAAATGTTATTTTCTTGATTTTAGAGAAATAAAACACACCAAAGTTATGATTACGTTTCCCGATAATAAACCTCGACTGTTCAGACATTTTCAAACGATGGTAAAAGTTCACCCCTCCACGGTGGCCGCCTCCTCCCACTCAGAGAGAAACTCAACATCCAGCTGGTGATTTGTCACCCGCTCCACAACTGACTGGCACATCCCGCCGTGGACCACTCCTGAGTGGGAGTACAACATCTATCAAGGAGCTTTGGTTTCCAAAGCCGGAGCGGTGAGCTCACCGAGGTGAACCCCACTGCATTCCGTTGCTACGTGGCAGATTTTGTCTTCCCACGGAATCAGGGAAATTGTCCTAGAAAACAAAACGTGTCATATGCCAGCGGCAATTTTAGTTGCTGACATGCAAACAGACTTAATCGGTTCTGAGCCGAACATTTCCCCAGTAAACATCGTGCTGATTACTTCTATTTGGCCCGCAGGATCTTTGGCTCTGGATGAGCTGACAAGCTGCTTTAGCCAAGCAGATAATCAAATGATCAACTAAATTTCATTTATTCAGTTTGTTCATTGATTGGTTTGAGCCTCTTCCTCTTTTTTTTTCCGAGTGGAAGTGTCCCCCGGTAGACAGCGCAACATGATATAACAGTATCAGATGCCAAGATGCTAGTTTCAAACTGCTTTGTTCCAGTTATGGCGGGCTGCTTGCTGCCTCATTAGTTATCCAGACAAACTGAGTCTCATCTTGGACATCTCGCCAAACTGTTTCCTGTCTTGGTTTTAACATTCCGGGAGAATAATCCAACACCTTGGGTTTTTTGTCGCAGTTTGTGATCAAAGTTTTGGTTTTTGTCTTGTTGTGATTTTTGGCCTCACTAGTCACTGTGAAGTGCAGCAGATGGTTATTTCTGACAGTGCGCTCCATCAACATCTGCCAGTCTTTTTGCCCAAAAGCTCCGTCCTGTATCGTATCTAACTGTGTTCTGGCTTCTACCATGGGGTATTGTTGGTGAATGGATCTGTATCTTCAACTTTTTTACGTTATAAAGTCTTCTTACAGAAGACCATGTCTGTTGATGGAACGTCCACTGGTTTAAGGTGACCTTTCTGGGTTGAAGAAGGGTGAAGGTGGTGTTGGTGACTTGAACCAAACTTCAGTCAATGGGCAATGAAAAAAAGATGCCAGACAGTTCATCAATCAATCACAAGGTCATTTGGAAAGACTAAAATCTTATATATGACAATGAAATAATTGGACAGATTTCTAGGCCCACGTTATATTGAACCGTGTTGGGCAAGTTACTGCTCTGAAAAAGTAACTAATTACTTTACTAGTTGCTGCTCTAAAAAAGTAACTAGTTACTAGTTACTAAATTTTAAAAGTAACTTATAACTAGTTACCTTTCTTGACTTTAAAAACACGTTAAAAAATGTTTAGTGTTATGTTCTGTAACGTAATATTGTAATGAAATGTAGTGGTACAATAAAAACAAGACAGATGTTAAAAAAAGTAATTTACTATTTTACTAATTGCTGCTCTTAAAAAGTAACTAGTTACATTACTAGTTACTGAATTATAAAAGTAATTAGTAACTAGTTACTTTTCTTTAATTTAAAAACATGTTAAAAAAAAAAGTTTAGTGTTGTGTTCTGTAGGGTTATATCGTAATGAGTTGAAGTGATACAATAAAAACAAAATAGATGTTTGGACATTTTGACAGGCATCTTTGTTTTAACCTCAACTTGCCACTTGCCGTCGTCTTGCTTGTGGGTGTGTGCTAGAAAAAAAGTAACTTATTATTTTACTAGTTGCTGCTCTGAAAAAGTAACTAGTTACATTACTAGTTACTGAATTATAAAAGTAACTAATAACTAGTTACTTTTCTTTACTTAAAAAACACGTTAAAAAAAAGTTTAGTGTTGTGTTCTGTAGTAACTATCGTAATGAAATGTAGTGGAACAATAAAAGCAAAATAGATGTTAAGACATTTCTACAGGCATTTTTATTTTAACCTCAACTTCCCACTTGCCGTAGTCTTGCTCGTGGGTGTTTATTTCCCTATAGGGCAAGAAGACCCGCCCAGGTCTCATTCTGATTTGGTTAGCCTGCAATGTTAACCTATGTCAACCAATCACCTTAACCGGGATTCAAACTTGCCCAGGAGGTGAACCCTTGGGTTTCACACCAAAGACAGAGACACTGCCTATGGGCCAAAGTGGAGGCCTTAATAGACATAATATAGACTAAAATAGACCAAAGTTCTAGTTAGATTACATCGTTAGCCTTATAGCATAATGCATATTTCATTGAAATATGACTTGGGCAATTATGCTATGAGGCTAGCAATATAGGAAGACAAAATGAAATGAACTACAACCGTGTCCTAGTCTAGGAAAGTCAAGTGCCTTAACATTATGTTTGACTCTCAGTGTCAGTTGTTTGCCTGTTTTTTCCATATTTTTACCCCGAGTCTCGTTCACCTCTGCATCTAAGTTGGGCTGCAAAATAGCTTATTTCCAAAATAAACCTCAGCGCGTCACAGTTGCTTGTGTTGCCAGAGAAGTAATTATTCAGATGAGTTGCTCTAAATGAAACAGATTGTGTTAATAGGCTACATCTAACAGCAAACTGAGCATTTTACCAATTCTACACCCGCAGCATCATAGTAATTGTCTTAAAATGTGTCCTTAATCATTTCATCCAGTTTGCAGTTCCTTTTCTGTTGTCGTTTTTTTTTTATAAATCAAATTTACTTTACAATTACTTCTTAATCGAGGTTAAAAAAGCGACGGTAGATGTTGATTGATAAAACCCTGAGCCAGTTGACTGACTTTTAATTACCGAAAAAAGGAGGAGCAAGCGAGAAGGTGTAGCACTACACACACAGACACACAAAAACACACACACACTGATCCTGCCTTTAGCAGAAAGCAGAGCCAGAAAACGATTGATTTTGCAGAAAGGGAACTGCTGTGAGGGGTTGTCGGTGAATTGTAATACTTCATCGCTCACACCAGAACTACCTGCCAATTACAGACTGACGGGCAATAAATCTAACATGAAAAGTGAAAATTTCATTCAAAAAGTTCCCCCCTGAATTCACTATCAAGGATTAAAACAGTCTTCAAAACGCTGACCACAAACGGACGCTCTTTTGGAAAAGAAAAACAATCATTTATATTTATACCCACACAGCGTCTTTTCTTTTATTTATAAAACCCAGACGCCAGAGGTCTTTTGTCAGTGCTGCGCACGCAGAGTTGCTGGGCTTCCGATGAATTTTAATATATTTTTCCCCCCTTGTTGCTTTCAGCCAATGACAAGGTCACAACGGGCGGTATTCTCACAAAACAACAATGAGTTTATTTGTGGCTAATTAGTGTCATTTACACTTTGTCAAATGCTAACATGGTTTTAAAGAAGAAAGAAATCTTAGGAGAACCATAAGCTATGGTCCAAGGGCGGGATACAGCCCAAGAAATTTGTCCATATGATGTTAAGAAACTCGATGTTTTGGGTTTTTTTTTTTTTTTTTGGAAAACGAAACCTCGTTTTCGTTAGCGGGAAGTAACAGAAGATATATCCTGTCCGTGAGGAGAAAGAGGTGTTTCTGGTCCACCCTAATGGGCGACAGGGTTCATTGTCAAAGCCTACAAAGGTGAATCAAGGTCCGTCCAAAAGGAGGGGCCTGAGACACCCTTAGAACTGAAGTAGCCTCTTGGTTGACGGAATTTATCTCCAGTTGCCTAACGAAACTCTTTAGCCTCGACAAAGATCATTATTGATTATATATCATTATTATTACTAGCTAGGGAAGCCAGATGCAGATGGTTTGGACATGTCCAGAGGAGGGACAGTGGATACATTGGTAGAAGAATAATCCTAGAGATGGAGCTACCAGATAGGAGACAAAGAGGAGATTGATGGATGCAGTGAGGGAGGACATGGAGGTAGTTGGAGTTAGAGTTGAGGATACAAGGGGAGGACAGGGGGACAATGTGTCAATTTCTCTGTCATTGATGTGGAACTCCAGGGTTTACCCTCCGATCAAGGATGGACACCTCCAGGTGAGGCTGGTTGATCTTCCAGTGGTAGAAATTCAGAGCAATTCAAAGTCAATTTGTGATGCTAACGTCAGTTACTCTTCCACCCTCGAAGTTGAACAATGGAGATTTACTTCAAGAAAAACAATTTATATTATTTAATGCCCAGAGTCAATGTAGTTGTCATTGGTGTGGAACTCCAGGGTTCAAAAATCCAATCCCAGTTGGAGTATAGCACTTGGAGGAAGGTTCATGAAGGGCTGGGATGGTGCAGTGTGATTTGGGCTCAGGTTTTGGGGATTGTTGCACCCGCAAAAACCGTTAAAAGTGGATGGACCGCTGAATGAGTCCACATTGTTATCGAGTCTCGTTTTTTTGTTTTGCAATTTTTGGGGACCTTCCAGGGTGGACACCAATTTCGAAACTAAATTGTAGAAAACACAATCATGATGTTTGGATAGGCCCTCCAACTGTCTGCTCCTGACACGTCCTCCTTGTCAAAATTCTGGACCCACTGTGGCCCACGAGTTGGCCCAAGTTGGAGTATACCACCTGCAGGAAGGTTTATTAAGGGCTGGGATGGTGCAGTGTGATTTGGGCTCAGGTTTTGGGGATAGGCCCTCTAACTGTCCCACAAATCGGCCCGAGTTGGTCCATGCCTGTCCTAACATCTCTGGTAGATGGATTCCTCTGGGATTATGTGCGTCCACTCTGTTGAGAAGTTCCGAGGACTCTGAAGTGGACTAATAGTGACCACATCAATATGTATCAAATGGGTCCAGCGGCCCCTTCCATCCAGTGTCTGAAGAGAGACTTCAAAACAAACGCCCTCTGGTGGCCAGAGACAAAGAGTCAGAGTCACAGTGCGACAAAAGCCTCTTTGCGCAGCGGGGAATGTGTCTTCCCATCATTTGAGACCTTGTTTCTGTTTGTGAAGTCAAGTCACCCTCACAGCACTCTGGTCCCCATGGTCCCATTGGAAGAGATGGTGCTTTTGATTTCTGTGCAGAGACAAACACAGGGGAAGTCCAGCCCTTCAGTCAGTCTGACAGCAGAGCTCAATGTAAGGGCATGTCTGAGAAAACAGAAATCAACACAGCGGCTGAGCGCGGCCAACTGGCAAACAAAAGGAAGGAGAAAAGGAAAAAAACATGCGGAAAAAAAACTTTTTTGTGAGAAGTGGCACTGCTTGCTGAGATTTTCGCTTCAGTGACGACAGTCAGACCAACAGAGCAACGAGGAATTAAACAGTCAAACAAAGGCGTCCATAGTTATTCAAGAAAGTCCTCTGTAGCTTTATGAGTGAAATATATTTGCATATATTTTATTTCGACTCTCTTTTCTCTAAAGGGGAGAGGATTGCCCGGGTCTCTTGGGGCTCCTAGCAAGATATCTCTGGGGCTCCCACCCTATCAGTGCCCGAAGCAAAAAAATATGCTTTGACCATGCCCCCTAGTGGACGGAGCCCCAAGCTACTGCCTGGCTTGCCTGGCTTCAAATTTCTTCTTCTTCTTTCGGCTTATCCCGTTTTTCAGGTGTTGCCACAGCGAGTCAACAATTTCCATCTCACCCTGTCCTCCAACTCCAACCAACTCCATGTCCTCCCTCACCGCATCCATAAATCTCCTCTCTGGCCTTCCTTTACGTCTCCTACCTGGTAGCTCCATCTCTAGGACCATTCTTCACCCAATATAACCACTGTCCCTCCTCTGAACATGTCCAAACCATCTATATCTAGGACGCCCCTAAATAACGGTTGATTTGGGGGGATTTTATACAACGTCTATCACCGTGTATCATTAATATTACAATTCCTATCAGTATACATGGCCTATATATCGGTGGGCTAACTCTAGTACATATTTTGTATGATCTTGTGGGCCAAATATAATTACACTGCGGGCCAGATTTGGCCCTCGGGCCTGAGTTTGGCACCTGTGCTTTAAAGTAACAGACAGGAAGTGAAGATGTTCCTCACTTTATTGCTATAGTCCACAATAAAATACAAACACAACTGTGAGATCAGTTGTTTAAGGGCAGCTGGTCATTAACTGATTAATGAATCACTTCTTGTGTAAACAGCAGGCTGTACCAGCAGGAGGCGCCAACTATGAGGTTCCTCTGGGTATTGAACCCAGTGCATGCCAACCGCTACACTATGGAACCACCATTGAAGACGGTTAGGGATTTTGGACCATCTGGTTCAGATGGTTGAAAATCACTCATGGCTAATCTGCCTACTTAATGAAACTAGTTAATGAATCCACAGATACTTGTCGCAGATGTCAATGATTTGCTATGATGACATCACTTAATGTTCTTATAGATCAGACGTGTCAATCTCATCATCAACTTCCTCTTAAAGGGCCAGTTACGACCAAAGGCTGATATAAATGTACTTTTTATGTGTTAAAAAATGTCTCTATAATTAATTTTTATTGGTTATGAAAATCAGTTAAAAACAACTAATGATAAGGCAAATACTTTTAAAGCACCAGCGGGCCACACAATTTACGTAATGGGCAATATTTGGCCCACGAGCCATGAGTTTGACGTGTGTTATCGGTAGTATCACATCCTGGTGGTCCAAGCTGGTTTGTCAGGAGTGACCTGTGATAGAAGAGAGTCAGCTAAGGGGAAGGGAAGGGTTAACAAGTTGGTGGTGAGACCAGCTATGATGGATGGATGAGAGACACTTGGGAATAGACAGAAGACAGAGCTGGAGGTGGACGAGTTAAAGATGCTCTTTAGATTCTCTTTAGGAGAGACAAAGATGGACAGGATCAGGAATGAGGTGATTAGAGGGACAACAGAGACAGGAAGGTTTGGAGAAAAAGACAGAGAAGACAGATTGAGATGGTTTGGACATATTCAGAGGTGGGACAGTGGATACATTGGTAGAAGAATGATCCTAGAGTTGGAGCTACCAGGCAGGAGACAAAGACGAGATTGGTAGATGCAGTGAGGGAGGACATGGAGTTAGTTGGAGTTAGAGTAGAAGATACAGAGGACAGGGGCAGATGGAAATTGTTGACTTGCTGTGGCAATTCCTGAAAAATGGACAAACTGAACGGACAAGAAGAAGACGTTTTGTATGTTCCATCCTTAGGCGTAGCCACGGGTGCGCCCGGGCCCGCCCACTTGTCAGTCAGGCCCGCCCCATCCAATGAGAGGGCTGATCAAACTCGGCTATAATACTTTGGGGTTGGCCCACCCTAATTTGTTCGGGGCCCACCCATTTTATGGGTTCTGGCTACGTCCCTGGTTCCATCCAACCATTTTTTTTATTTCCTCGTCCCTTATTGGGTGGCAGGGGGAGGAGTCTCCACAACTGCCACCCAAATCACATCGCAGCGTACCATATTTCCTGCAGCTGGTGAGTCCACTGGAAGTAAACAGCGCTTACTGGGATTCGAACTTGCAACCGGGCCAAAGTGAAGGCCTAGTTTGTTACATATGGATAAATATTACGTGTATTCAACAAACATATCTATCTTCATGTTCCGACCCATCTCCAGGGAAACATCTACAAACACTCATGTTATTGAGTCCAACAAACAGTCTCTCAAGGACTTCCCCTCCAAGAATATCTCACTATACTCACAAGTCGGTATAGAAATAAAACCAGAGAGTAAGAAAATGTCCCCCTTTCATGTGTCATAAGAAAATTAGATCTGATCTGATCTTCGTAGCCCGTATTGTCTGGACGCCTTTGTGCGAGTCCCATGTGACTCCGCCTTAAGTGCTCCATTGATATAAAGACTCAGGTTCAATTCCGTGCTAATGTAAAGCTGACCTGAGATGAATTAAACACACTCATGAAGTCCTCCACGGAGACGTCCACGTCTCCATGTCTTTGTGCGTTCACCTTTGTTGTCCTTCCCTCATCTCTTTGAGCGCTGCCAGTTAGGGCGGACCTGGACGACTCTACCATAGATTAGTTGAGACATAATGGATGGAGGTTGCTGATTCCCAGGGGCTGTCCATCAACAGACCCCGTCGGACATGTCCAATCATTACAAGAGTTACAATCGCTCACAAACGAGGTACAGTGTAACTCATCAAGGCGGTGAAAAACAATGCTTCATGTAATGATAATGAAAGGAGAGGAAACTCCTCGTCCTTGAGATGTTGTGATCCACACCATCGAATTCCACCTCTGCATTTAATCCATCAACAAAGTGAACAGTGGGTGGCGCTGTTGAGCACCGGAGGAGCAATGAGTGAGGAAAGTGCCATGCTCAGTGGACCTCAGTGGTAACTTGGCAGTTGGTGGATTCGAACCTGAAACCCTCTAGCCTGAAAACTGGTTTCTTAACCGCTAGGCCACTGCACCACTATGATATGTAGCATAGAAATCTTCAGCTTGTCCTTTTTTCAGGGATTTCCACAGCAAGTCAACAATTTCCATCTCACCCTGTCCTCTGTGTCCTCAACTCTGACTCCAACTACGTCCATGTCCCCCCTCACTGCTTCCATCAATCTCCCATTTGTCTCCTACCTTGTAGCTCCATCTCTAGGATCATTCTTCTACCAATGTATCCACTGTCCCTCCTCTGGACATGTCCAAACCATCTCAATCTGTCTTCTCTAGCTTTTTCTCCAAACCTTCCTGTCTGTGTTGTCCCTCTTATCACCTCATTCCTGATCCTGTCCATCCTTGTCTTTCCAAAAGAGAACAACAGCATCTTTAACTCACGGGACACGTCCTCACGTCCCAATCCATGATCTCCTTTTCTGAGGAGAGGTCAATCATGAGGTCGTTGCTCCGACTGCTGCCCCTGTGATGAGGGATAAGTGGTCAATAATTGATTGATGGAATCAAAACGTCTTGTAAAATGACTTGCGTAGTTGCAAGTTTTCCAACTTTTCTCTGCAGCGCCCCCTGTTCCGTTGCTATCCACAACCCCTCGGACCCTATTGATCACTACCATTGCTCCAAAACTTTGAACTGTGTATATATAATAGAAGTACTACTTACACAACAAAGATTATTTATATTTTTTAGTTTTCTGAGCTTTATCTGCTGCCACCTAGAGGAAGATATAAGAATTTCCCGAATCACTAAAAATAACTAAAGTGAAAAATTATATATATTTTTTTATTTTAGTTTCTGCATATTCACAAGGTTTAAACACATTATCAAATTTTGGTCTTGTTTAGAAAATCTTTCCGTTAGATAACACCTGAAGAAGACACGGACCTTGGTGGAATTAGGGTTGGATGCTATATATATATATATATATATATATATATATACAGCTGTCAGAAATTTTGCCAGCAGCCATCAGTCACAAATCATCACAAAACCCAATGTATTGTTGGGCAGCGTGAAAGTGAAGGGCTCCACAATCACACTTGAACGGAAAGGTTATCAGAGTTTGTCTCTCGGCTGCAGAAGAATCGGTTTCCGCCGCTGACACATCCTTCTTTCTTTGTCAACATCATAGAAACCTCTGTACCTGCTTCACATCTTTTTAACAATCAATCTTTTTTTTCTTCCAGAGAGGAGGCCATGATGTCCACTTACTTTGAGACGGTGGAGGACCTGCTGGCGTCCTTCGGGCCGGTGCGGGACTGCGCCAAGGATAACGGTGGATGCAAAAAGAACTTCAAGTGTGTCTCTGATCGACAGTTGGAATCATCTGGTTGCATGGTGAGTGCTTCATGTCCAGTCTGTTCCAGGTTTTAAAGGGTCGTACAAGGGCGGAGCAGATGCTGGTCTCTCTGGGCCTAGTTCTGATGAGTAGTCCACTACTGGTAGAAAGACTTGGAGTAGTGGTCCAACTTATTTTTTGCAAATGTATTTAACAAATGTTTTAACATATGCATTTGAAATATATATATATATATATATATATATATATATATATAACATAGCTGCATAATGCGGTACCTAATCCTAGGTTGGGTTGCATCATCAAGGAACCACAATGTCCTCTGTCCCGTCTGTTGTGAGACCAGCCTTGGTGTATGGATAAGAGACACTTGCAATAGGTAGAAGACAGGAGGCGGAGGTGGAGGAGTTAAAGATGCTGAGGTTCTCTTTAGGAGAGACAAGGATGGACAGGATCAGGACTGAGGTGATTAGAGGGACAACACAGACAGGAAGG